>JADBJO010033300.1:7500-14744 GCA_016801955.1 Conus betulinus
TTTAAAAGAGAACTTATGCTATCAAGGATCGCAAAGACATAATACCAATCTTCACATCCCCTCCCCTTTGCCTCCACCACAGTTGGTATAAAAACACATGACACGTGAGATCATGCTCTCCATCTACTACCCGCAGCATCCCCATCCACACGAACACACGTGGTTTTGGATCATGCACAAAGACAATAGTCTCATTCTTTCTGTCCATCAACACCTTCACACTCATGGGCATCAAAATCCCACGATTACCAGCTGAGGTTCTTATGAATCTGCGGTGTGGCCAATTATCTCGAACTCAGACCATTTACAAAAAAAAGTAGAATATTTCAATATAAGGGCAAGACTTAGTGTTACGGTCTGTTTTCCATCGTGGTAAGGATTGGGATTGCGATTAGGGTTAGGGGTCGGGTAAAGGTTAGGGTTTGGGTTAGTTTCACTGAGATTTTTGCCTTATTACGGCTTTGAACATAATTATGAGAGATCGAAATACAGCAGGGAATGGTAATGTCTCGCGCAAGCTGCGCTCGTGTGTGTGTGTGTGTGTGTGTGTGTGTGTGTGGTGTGTGTGTGTGTGTGTGTGTGTGTGTGTGCGTGCGAGCGTGCGTGCGTGCGTGCGTGCGTGCATGCGTGCGTGTGTGAATGAGTGAGTGAGTGAGTGTATGTGTGTGTGTGCGTGTGTGTGTGTGTGTGTGGTGTGTGTGTGTGTGTGTGTATGTGTGTGTGTGTGTGCGCGCGCGCGTACGTGTGTGTTTGTGTATGCGTATGTGCGTGTGTCCACGTGCGTACGTGTTTACAGAGAGAGAGAGAGAGAGGGGGGGGGGAGGGGGAGAAAGAGAGAGAGAGAGAGAGAGAGAGAGAGAGAGAGAGAGAGAGGAGAGAGAGAGAGAGAGATCTTGTCATTTAAGAGAGAGTCACTGACTGGAATATGATATTAAACATAATTACTAGGATGAGCCTAAACACCCTTTGGCCCTGTTTTTGTATGACTTACCCAACAGATTTTCAAAAAAAAAAAAAAAAAAAAAAAACCCAAATGTTGGCACAATGCATGCCTGCTATGCACATAGTAGACTTCTACAAGCCAAATACATGCCACAGGATGTAGGTAAACCAGTTCCAGTACACAAGACATCGGCATACCTAGTCGGTTACACAGGACATGGGCAAACCAAATTAATCACACAGGACATCGACAAATCAAATCAATCACACACGACATCGACGAATTAAATCAATCACGCAGGACATCCACGAATTAAATCAGTCACATGGACACATCGGCAAACGAAATCAATCGCTCTGGATGACGGCAAACCGTAAGAACCAGACTAGAGATTGCCCAATTCTCTTGAGGATCGGACAACTATAAATAATCTACATATGCACAACAAAGCACTGAGCAGGATGCTGTTCCCTATATCCCTATGCTTATTTTGTATAAATAGAAATAGTTTTTTCCTGGAAACCGAGCGGTGTGTTGGCCCGTTTTCTGAGGTATTCATCCGATAGTTTTAGCTTTGAATTTACAATATATCTCTCTCTCTCTCTCTCTCTCACACACACGTACGCACGCACACACCCACCCACAAAACAGGAAAATTGCACAAAACTGATGCCAGTTCAAAAAAAGTTAGGGGAAATCTTTTTAAGCACTACCTATGCTGTGAATGTTAAATTAATTCCTTCTCTGACAATTCAGCCACACACACACACATACACACCCCCGTACTCACACGCGTGTCAGCGCTCACACACACACTGGAAAATCGCACATGACTGATGCCAGGTCAAAAAATAATTAGGAGAAATATTAAAAAATAAAACCCACTACCTTTACTGTGAATATTTATACAGTAAACAAGTAGTGTAACTTTTGCTCCCATAAGAAATCCTAACACAGAGTAACTTTATTCAAAACTGGCACAGCCTTTTAAACTTGAATAAAGTCAGACAAATACAAAGACGAACAATTAACAGTGGGGGAAAAAAATAAAGCGCAGGCCAACAACTCATCTGTTTTCAGAGTAATGACTTGGCAAAGATCTGCACTTATGGCGGGGTTGAAGACGGAGAAACTGGGAACATAAAATTAAGAAAATATATTATAGATATCATGGAAACAATGTAATCCGTTCGAAGGCACATCTGTTTGAATTGCCTGCCCCGAGGCCTTTACATCTGTTTGAATTGCCTGCCCCGAGGCCTTTCGTCCGTTGGATCGGAACTCTCAGAGAGACACGGCTGGTTGTGTCTGTGCTCCTGGTGTCAAATAGAGACACACCACCACAGTCTGTAATACCGTGGTGTTCTCACCACCAAGGGTTCAAAAAAGAATCCAACAGCACCCGCAAAGCAGCCAGCGAGGGGTAGTAAATGAAACCAAACGAAAGTTGTGGGGAGGAAAAAAAGTTGCTGAAAAACTAAAGACATTATGCAATAGTATAAAATGTAGGGGACAATCTTTGAGCCTACGCTTGAGGATCCACCCAAGGATGCAAGGGAGATCAAAAGACAAACACAAAGACGGACAGTAACAAATCAAATAACCTCGATTTAATCGAAACAAATTGAGAAAGAAGTGAGGTAGGGAACAGTCAACAATAAACAGTAAACAAGTAGGGTAACCTTTGCTCCCATAACACAGAGTAACTCATGGAAGCAAAAGTTTCCCTACTTGTTTACTGTTTATTGTTTACTGTTTATTGTTCCCTGCCTCACGTCTTTCTCAATGGTGAATATTTAAACAACTTCTTACCAAAATTCATCCGCACACACACACACACACACACACACACACGCGCGCGCGCGCGCGCACATCTATATAAAAACCTGGCAGCAACGTTTCAGAAGACTCATCTTAGCTTCGTGGAGTTCATCATCACATTCAGTAACGTCTATACGCTGATCTATGGAAATATAGTGGGCTTGAAACTTCGTAGTATTTCAGAAAATCACGTGATTATACAAATTCATCAGTTTCAGGTTTCTAGAATCTCCAACTGATCTAAAGTGGACTGACTGAAGAAAATTGGTGTAAAGACAATCATGAAATATACAGAGATTTCATCAAATCTGTATACGAGGGTCCAAATGGAACACACTGAATAAAATAGGAAGAGTTCTGTAGGGTGATGTCAATAGTACAGTTTTCAACAAAATCGCGCTTGACACATGTTTAACCCTTGCTTGGAAGTCTTCAAGGATCGCTGGTGCCGTTTACACTGGAATCATTACCCACTGTGCTAGTCGATTCTCTCTCTCTCTCTCTCTCTCTGTCTCTCTCTGTCTCTCTGTCTCTGTCTGTCTCTCTCTCTCTCTGTCTCTGTCTCTCTCTGTCTCTCTCTCTCTGTCTGTCTCTCTCTGTCTGTCTCTCTCTGTGTCTGTCTGTCTGTCTGTCTGTCTGTCTGTCTCTCTCTCTGTCTCTCTGTCTCTCTCTCGTCTCTCTCTCTCTCTCTCTCTCTCTCTCTCTCTCTCTCTCTCTCTCTCTCTCTCTCCTGTCATACATGGGCTAGTGGTGATACTTTTAATGCTGACGCTATCAAAATGATATGAAGATTCCTACACACATACACACACACACACACACGCGCGCGCACACGCTGGCACACACACGTACGCACGCATGCACGTACCCACTCGCACGCACGCACGCACTCACGCACGCACCCCTCCCCCCCCCCCACACACACACCACCACCACCACCACCACAGCTTTTTGTGCATCCGATGTTTGACCAACTTTTCAAGGATACTGAATTGAACATACCATTGATACAAAGTGTTTATGTTAAAATGTCTGAATTAAACATACCATTGATACAAGACATTTGTGTTAAAACGTCTGAATTAAACATACCACTGATACAAAGCGTTTGTGTTAAAACGTCTGAATTAAACATGCCATTGATACAAAGCGTTTGTGTTAAAACGTCTGAATTGAACATACCATTGATACAAAGTGTTTGTGTTAAAATGTCTGAATTAAACATACCATTGATACAAAGCGTTTGTGTTAAAACGTCTGAATTAAACATGCAGTTGATACAAAGCGTTTGTGTTAAAACGTCTGAATAAACATACCATTGATACAAAGCGTTTGTGTTAAGACGTCTGATTAAACATACCATTGATACAAAGCGTTTTGTGTTAAAGACGTCTGAATTAAACATACCCATTGATACAAAGCGTTTGTGTTAAAGACGTCTGAATTAAAATATACCATTGATACAAAGCGTTTGTGTTAAAACGTCTGAATTAAACATGCCATTGATACAAAGCGTTTGTGTTAAAACGTCTGAATTGAACATACCATTCCTACAAAGCGTTTGTGTTAAGACGTCTGAATTAAACATACCATTGATACAAAGCGTTTGTGTTAAGACGTCTGAATTAAACATGCCATGATTACAAAGCGCGTTCGTGTTTAAGACGTCTGAATTAAACATACCATTGATACAAAGCGTTTGTGTTAAAGACGTCTGAATTGAACATACCATTGATACAAAGCGTTTGTGTTAAGACGTCTGAATTGAACATACCATTGACGCAAAGCGTTTGTGTTAAGACGTCTGAATTGAACATACCATTGATACAAAGCGTTTGTGTTAAGACGTCTGAATTGAACACCCATTGATACAAAGCGTCTGTGTGTTAAAAACGTCTGAATTAAACATACCATTGATACAAAGCGTTTGTGTTAAAGACGTCTGAATTAATTATACCATTGATACAAAGCGTTTTGTGTTAGACGTCTGAATTAAACATACTGTTGATACAAAGCGTTTGTGTTAAAGACGTCTGAATTAAATATACCATTGAAACAAAGCGTTGTGTGTAGGACGTCTGAATTAAATATACCATTGATACAAAGCGTTTGTGTTAAAGACGTCTGAATTAAATGTACCATTGATACAAAGCGTTTTGTTAAGACGTCTGTTGAAATATACCATTGATACAAACGTTTTTGACGTTGAATTAACATACCATTGATACAAAGCGTTTGTGTTAAAGACGTCTGAATTAAACATACCTTTGATACAAAGCATTTGTGTTAAGACGTCTGAATAAACATACTATTGATACAAAGGTTTTGTGTTAAGACGTCTGAATTAAACATACTATTGATACACGTCTGTATTATCAGGTATACGAGATGACTGCCCACAAGTGGATATTTTGACACTGATGGAGAGGGGATGGAGGGGTGGAGAGAGAGAGAGAGAGAGAGAGAGAGAGAGAGAGAGAGAGAGAGAGAGAGAGAGAGAGAGAGAGAGAGAGATTTATTCTGGTAGGCCATGGCCCCTTAGAAGGGGCTACTAATATAGATAATATTACAGATAATATTCCTTTAATAGACAATACTATAGACAATACTATAGACATTAATGAAGATAATATTCTTATATTAATGCGACAGAGTAAAAAAGAAAACAAAGTCAAAAAGCCACAAAGATCATATTATCACAGCTTTAAGCCTGCGCTGCATTATTGATTGTACTCCGTACCGTATAATAAATATTTTGTGAATCGCAAGTACTAGTCTATAGAAACAAAATTCAAGCACTCACTGACGAAATAAAAGATGAACTTAGGCTGTAACAAACTTCCAAGTCTTAAATGCTTTGCAAAAATACAGTGCAAAAAGTTTTATAATTTTTTTTTCATTTCTTGAAGTCATTAGTATAATCAGCTTAAACAAGCATATTTGTCTGTAGTATTTCTCCGGAATAAACTCTTGCCTAACATTAAAAAGTTCCTGGCAAGAGAATGAAACGATTAAAATGATTACATAATTCATTGGTTCCGAAATCTTAATTTTGTTAAGATGTATCTTAAATGTTTGTGTAACTTCACAGAAAAATACACTGGCACTCTATGCACTGCGTTTAACATACGATAGATATCACAGCTGTCACTTTCCTTCACATGAGAATGCCAGACTTGCCATTTACAATTTATTCATCTCTGACGAAATTCACGGTTAAAAAAACATCTATGTCCCCACACACCCTGATTTTCCCATACAAAGCCGATTCCATATTCATACAATTTTAATCTTACCTGCGAAGCCCAACATGTTTTTGCATCAGATCTCCCTCTTTATACTGAGGATTCATGTGAACTCTTTTGTGATGATACTACTGTCCATACAAGTAGCTCCAGCTTAGAAGCTGTTTTCACCTCATTACAGAAGAATGCTGATATCTTAAGTAATTGGTGCAATGTAAATCACATGTCTCTGAATCCTAACAAAACAAAACTAATGCTGATAACAACAAGGCAAAAGAAGACAAAACATAACCCACGCAGCCTCCATCTGTTTTTGTCAATAATCAGGAAACTGAAGTGGTGGATAACCATCGAGTTCTAGGCGTATATGTTGATAATAATCTTTCTTGGTCTTATCACCTTCGCAGTTTATGTAAATCAATATCCAGACAAACATATCAGCTGTGCAGGATTAAGCATTTCTTAAACCTTCATGCCAGGAAATTATTCCTACATGCACATATTCTCTCTTCAATCAATTATTGTTCAACACTATTTGATTCTGCTAGTGCTAATGCCATGAAACCTCTTACGAGTGTCTACAAAAGAGCACTTTAAAGCAGTTCTATTAAAATCGTCTAGTCTTAGTGAGGGGGGATTATACTAAAGCAGGGCCCTTCCGCTAAAAGAAATGTTTGCTGTCAACAAATGTTTGCTAATGCAAAAAAATTGCGTCCGCTTTAGCACCACAAACTCTTCAGTCTAAATTTAACAAAAACCCGAGGGATTCAACCAAATTCCAGATTCCCACACCTAGAATAGATCTGTTTAAATCAAGCTTATCTTACTCTGGTAGTGTGGTTTGGAATTCACTTCCAATATATTTCCGATGCACCCCAAAATGCAGTATCCTTCAGGGAAAAACTAATTACACATTCACAGCAGGTCATTACTATTAGGGGATAAAATACATATACCAGAGCACATCCTTTGTTTGCTGCATATTAAACTGATACGCCGCTTCCTTTCTTAAACCAGATAATGATAAAGTTTTATTAATGACTGTAATTATATCATGATGAATGAATGTTGTGATCACTGGCTTTACTGATGCATTGCCACTAACTGATTGATGTCCTAATACTTTTGATTTATTTGAAGCACTGTATCTACATGATGATAAATGTGTGCCCTGCCCTGGTAAACTATTGATTATATTGATGTATTGTTGCTTGTTGTTCAAATTTTATGATGTT
>JADBJO010033301.1:0-2500 GCA_016801955.1 Conus betulinus
CCAACCCCCACCACCCCCACCCACCCCTGCCCGTCCCCAAAAAAAGTCCTCACTGACATTCCAGTAATATCGTTGTTTTCCGTCAGTCAAGGACAAGTCTACATCCAAGGTCCCGTTACCATCAGACTGTCTCTCGGGAGGGAGGGTTCCTCCCATCAGCAATTCGTCTGTGACAACAACCATTACAAATGCTGCTCGTGGACAACAGCAGTGTGTGTGAGTGTGTGATGATGTGTGCATGGGGTGATTGAACAATAGTTGAAAAGTGCGTATCGCCGATGTTACCGTTCAGGTGGTGGTTGGAATTTTTGAGGAGAACCAAAATGCTGTGTACCAAAGTAGTCGTAAAATATGCGCTAGCGCGGCAAAACCCACACCAAACACACCCACACACACACACCACACACAACACAAACCCACACACACACACACAACTAAAAAACATTGATTTGTGTGTGGGGTGGTTGTGTGTGTGTGTTGTGTGTGTTGTGGTGTTGGTGGTGTGTGTGAGGCTTGTGTGTGGGGTGTGAGAGAGGAGAGAAGGACGAGAGAGAGAGAGAGAGAGTGAGGAGAGGAGATGAGAGGAGTGTCTGTTGTGTGTGTTGTGTGTGGGGGTGTGTTGTCGTGTGTGTGTGTATTTCGTTTGCGTTTGTGTTTAGTGTGTTGTCTGTGTGTGTGTGGGTTGTGTTGGTGTGTGTGTGTGTGTTGTTTGTGGTGTGTGGTGCGTGCGTTTGTGTGGTGTGGTGTGGGTGTGTGGGTGGGGGTGGGTCTGTGTGTTGTGGGACCGTGAGGTGATGATCGCAATAATAAAGTCTCTGAAGAGGATTCAGTGACAACCATTGGGCAACATTGGACTGTTTTGAATGCATGTAGAGTGTCTCTTCTTTTCTTCTGCAGTATGCTCTGTTGTCGTGTCTCACGTCTCCATGTTTCTTCTCTCTCTGTATTTATAGCATCTCGGGCGATTCTTAATCTACAATCACTATCTCCTCTGTCTGTCTCTTGTTCTGTCTCTATATATCTGCTCTTTTTATCTCCCTTGCGGGTCTCTCTCTTCCCCCTCTCTTCATCCCCACTCCTCCCTCTCTCTCTATCTCTCTATCTCTCTCTCTCTCTTCGGTTCACTCTGTGTCTGTCGGTCTGTCGGGTTGTCCTCTCTCTCTTCTCTCTTCCTTCCCCTCTCTCTCACTTCTCCCTCTCTCCCTCTTTTCGTTCTCTCTCTCCACTATATTTCATACAAAATCCCCCCCCCCCCTCCTCTCTTCTCTCTGTAACTTCACAGACACCTCCACAGAGCTAAACAGACATACAGACCAAATCTGAAATAAAAGGGGTAACTCCTCAAACAACACAAAACACACGCGGTGGCTAGCCGATTATTCAGGAGCAGGAAGTATCCGTAGGTTTTGCTGGCTTTTGAAATCGGCAGTGTGAGTGACGGGGACAGGTTTCTTGTGAAACTGATTCGAGAGGTGGGGCGGGTGGGACACGTGGCGTTTTCGCAACTTCCGCTGATTCCGAAACAAGCTTTGGTGCAGGAAGTCTCGCGTCATGAATCGATCCCTGTGCACCAACATTGCATCACGCGGCTCTGTGGCCCATAGAGAGCCCTTCCGTCCCAGAGACCCGCGTTCACAGCTGACGGGGGTGGAGGTGGAGGCGGGGGGGAAGGGGAGGGGCGGGGAGGGTGAGGGTGGGGGGATACGAAAGGCGAACAGAGGAAAGGTTTAGTAGGAGGGAATTGAGAGGCCAAAAGGGGGTTCGGGGGTGGGGGGCGAGGTGGGTGTCGCGGGGGAGGCGATTGAACAAGTGTGTTAGGGAGGGGTACAATCTTGGGCGGACAGTTGACACAAAATCACTGATGGGGCATGTGTGCGCAGAGGAGAGTTGAGAGGGGGGGACGGAGAGAGGCGAGAGAGAGAGAGATCGAGAGAGTGAGAGGAGAGAGAGAGGCTGTCAATCTACATACGCCAATAACACACAATAACTGTGCGTGTAATCACAAGAGAGAGAGCGAGGGGGGGGGGGGTGGGTGTCCCTACAATAAACGCAAGAAATACGCAATCACTGTGCGTGTATGCGCTGAGACAGAGACAGAGATACAGAGACAGCAATACTCTCTCTCTCTCTCTCTCTCCTCTCTCTCTCTCTCTCTCTCTCTCTTACGACACCACAACACACACACACACACACACACACACACATTACCCCACAACACACACAACCACACTATACAACACCACACAACACTACACCACACCCACCACTACTACCACACCACCGCTCGCCTACACCAACACCACACCACACCACACTACACTACACTACACCGCACACACGCTGCACCCAACCCCACACTACTCTACACAACTACACTACACTACCGCACCACTACACTACACTACACCACACCACACCACACCACACCACAACCACTACACTACCGTACACTACACTACACTACACTACTACACAACACTACATACCACACCACACCACA
>JADBJO010033301.1:5000-14743 GCA_016801955.1 Conus betulinus
AATGTAAAGCTTCGAAGGGCATTGTGTCTGCTGAAAAGCAACCGACTTCTTCTCAATAGTATCCCTCGTTTGGGCAAACAACCAAATGATTGTACATATAAACAATGTAATGAGAACTGCATTGAAGACGTAACACATTTCATGATGATATGTCAAGATATCTTTCTTTAAGAACGAAATACATTCTTCACTATTATTATCGTTTTCCTTCTCAGCAAAAAGTACAGTTTTTGATACTACGACTTAAAGGAAAGTTGGTGTACAAAGTAGCTCTCTATATAAAAGAATGTTCAAAATTAAGGGAACAATTATAATATCATGCGTGAAAAGATCTTTCATGTTTACTTCATGATGATGTAAATTGCCTCTTTCTGAGGTTCATATGGTTCAGATGGCCTGGAAAGGACTGAATTAAATTTATTGTTATTGTTACCAAACACACACACACACACACACACACACCACACACACAAAACACACTTGCTGATCCTCGCGTGTCTTTGTCACCACCTCGCCCGAACGCGAACACGAAATGCATTATTGACACGTCTTCTGATAGCAGGGGTGCCTTGCTTTGCATGGAAGAAACTACTTCCAGTAGCTATGACGTGAGTGTGTGGACATGGGTGTTTGGAGGGGTGGCGTGGGGGGTGGGGTGGGTGCGTGCATGCGTGGATGTATGGATGGGTGGGGGGGTGGGCGCGCGCGCGCGCGCGCGTGTGTGCGTGTGTGTGTGTGTGGTGTGTGTGTGTGTGTGTGTGTGTGTGTGTGTTTGTGTAACAACGCGACGTAGAACAATCATCCTCCATTCTTTTCTTTTTTCAAGGGTGTGTATATCCGGTGACAAAGTCAGTCGATCACATTCCCAGTAGATAGTAGTAGTAGTAGTAGTTAGTAGTAGTAGGAGTAGTAGTAGTAGTAGTAGTAGTAGTAGTAGTGGTAGTAGTAGTAGTAGTAGTAGTGTAGTAGTGGTAAAGGACTTTCATTTTACGTCTTTTCACAAATGATGTTGACAAAATAGACACGAAATACATATAGGACAAAACACAGAGGAGAACGAGAGAGAGAGAGAGAGAGTAGGAGAGATGGAGAGAGAGATTGCGTTACCTGTGTGTATGCGTACGTACGTACGTTACGTATGTGTATGTGTTTTCAGGTGTGGGATGTGCACATATAATTGCAGAGAAAACCGCCAATATCATTTTAAAAGTAAATACCTAGCCGGATATATATACCAAACAAAGGGTAAACTTAAAAGCAAGGTGTCTCGGAAAAAAATATAAGTTACAGACATGCCTGATAAATATGATAGGTATGTCCTAAGGGGAACACATTCAAACAAGACATGATATGTGTGTGTTGTGTGGTGTGTGTGTGTGTGTGTGTGTGTGTGTGTGTGTGCCTGTAGTCGTGTGTGTGTGTGTAGTCGTGTGTGTGTGTGTGTGTGTGGTGCGCGCGCGCGCGCGGCGTGTGTGGTGTGTGTGTGCATGCGTGAGCGTGGCACACATGTACTTATGTGTTCGGGGAGTGGGGGAAGGGAGGGGACTGGAGGGGCGGATTGTCCCCGTGTGTATTGTGTGTGCATGCATTCGCTTGAGTTTGTGCCCCGTGGCGTGTGTGTGTGGTGTGTGTGTGTGTGTGAGAGAGAGAGGAGAGAGAGAGAGAGAGAGAGAGAGAGAGAGGAGAGAGAGAGAGAGAGCACCGCTCTAAGTCTCTGTGGAAAGGATATGTGTATAGTATGTGTCTGCGCGCGTGTCTGTCTGTCTGTCTGTCAGAATAATGGTGTTTGTCGGGGGAGTGAGGAGGGGGGAAGTTGGAGTGTGTGTACTTTCCACGAAGCCTCGGCTGTGTTGCCCACAGATTTAAACACCGTCCCCAGCACGTGCGCCTGGGCCATCACTGGCCCACTGCAGGTGTCCGTGTGTGTGTGTTCTTCAACCTCTATACCAGCGCCTTCCACCTTTCGGCCTGACTTACTGGCAGCCCCCAGTGAAGATCCTGCACTGTTGCACAGCGCTATAAAAGAGCAGCTGCACCGTGTTGCACGTGCTGCTGATTGTAGGCGGCAAAAGACACGGTGTCTATGGCCAGCTCGCATCATCAATGAGATGCTTTTTTGTTGCTGTTTTGTTTAGGGGCGGGGGGGTGTTGTTTGTCATTTGTTCTTGTCGTGGATAATTTCATAGTCGACGTTTGTTGTGATCGCCGAAGGTTGTAAAACAATACTTGGATGGTGAAAACGATTAGAAGCAATAACGTGTTGCTATTGTCGTGCATGTCTTTACTCTCTGTCTGTCTATCTGTCTGCCTCTCTCTCAAAAATATGTCATGTTTTTTCCGATTTAGAGACAAGCTTTAAACACACACACACACACACACACCACACACACACACACGAGAAGATTTTTTTTTTTCTGACAAAACCTCTCCTCTCTCTCTCTCTCCTCTCTCTCTCCTCTCGTCTCTCTCCTCTCTCGCATCTCTCTCTCTCTCTCTCTCTCTCCACACACACACACAACACACACACACACACATCAAACAAATATAAGCACCCTACGACGCCAACAAACAAACAACCAAAACTCCGACACAAACAAATGTAAAAAATCTGCAACCAATAAACCACCAGAGACAAAAAGAAAATAAACAACAACAACAACAACAACAACAACAAAGCCTGCAGACAGACAAGGTGCATCAAAGGTTGATAACAGACCTCCCTGTATGGAAAGTCAGTTTCGTGGTGATATTATCAGTGTATTCCTGTTTCTTATAACTGTTATTCTGACGTACTCAGTGGTCAACATTTCCTTTGTCCTTACTTCCCTACATCTTACATTGTTGTACTTTTTTTTCTGGTGTTTTTTGTTTATTATATGTGGTGGTGGGTGTTTGTTTTTTTTTTCGTCTTACTTTTCTGTGAAAGGGGATTTTTATAACATGACGAAAAAGTAATAATTTGAACGTTTCTGTGTTTGCAAAGTATTCGAAACAATCTGCATTTGCAAACCGGCAAAAGAATTTGTAAATAAGCGTTTAAAAAAAAAAAAAAAGGAAAATTGCTATGACACCGCCGTATTATAACACGCACATATGACAAAGGACCGCTGATGGTTTTTCTTATTGAAAAATCCCAAATTCTAAATCAAACAACGTTTGTAATACAAATTAGTAATGTAGCATTTTATCATTCTATCCGAAGCAAAAATCTGTGGGCGTAATTTTCTCATGAAAATCTTCACACCTTCCAACTTGCGTGATACTGTTGGGAAAGACTAAGGATTCTTGAATAAACACACTTGAAAAGAGATCTGAAGTCAAAGAGCAGAAGTGAGGGGGAGGGGGGGGGGGGGGGGAGAGGAGCAGAGAAGGGGGTGGGGTGTGGAGAACGGGAAAAAGCAGAAAGACGCAGGGCTTTTGGGGTGTGTAACCCCTCCGATTTGTAAGCATCGGCCGACTTGTAGAAGCGCTTACAAAATCGGGCGGGCTTAGGCCCCCGCCGATATTGTAAGGTGTAGTTTTAGAAATCGCGGAGTGCTTTAACAAGTCGGCGGGTTAAGCCCCCGCCGGTTATAAAGCGCTTTACAACATGGCGTGCGGTTTAATATCCTGCTTCTTTGGATTAAAACGATAAACTATTATTACGACGCTTTCATTGATTATTCCCGCAATTTTGGATGACCTTCTATTTTGCTCATCAGATGGGCGGACTGACACACCGTCCGTTTTGAGGAGCACTCTAACGAGAGAAAAAGACAAAGTCTGCTACCTTATTTTACTAACGCCCTCCCGCCCCCCCCCCCCTCGCCCTCTCTCTCTCCTCAAGGCTCACCCTCTTTCTCTGTCCGTTTTTCTCTTCTGTTTTTCTGCGTCCTCTCTGTCTCTGGTCTATGTCTCTGTCACCTCTGTCTCCTCTCTCATCTCTCTCCTCCTCTCTCTCCCTCTCTCATCCTCGTCCAGCAGTCTCTCTCATCTCTTCCTCTCCATCCTCCAGTCCCTTACTGCATTCTGATGTCGGAATATTGAACTTTATAAAACGTCATTGCACATACATGCGACACTCATCGCTGTTTCCGTTCGCTCTGTGGCCTTGAATAGTAACAATAAAACGTGGCATTGCAACATACATGGGCCACAAGATCATTTAGCTCGTTTTGGCTGTACGACACACCATTTGCTCGTTCAATACTAACACCTCTAAACAATTGTCGTGATCTCTGTCTTAACATGCCACCCGATAGACCCGCCACGTCGTCCTAACACAGACATCTCCATGTCAACATGTCTGTTGGTTTATAAAAATTTCAAGATGAAATGACACTTTCATTAGCTTATAACCCATGCACGTGAAGGCACCAGTAGCAACTTTGCTGTCTAACACTATAGCATCATAAAAACTCACGTCGCGATGTGGCTCCGGGAGAATGTCGCTCGTTTGCTGTCAGATTACAAAGTCCACGGGTATCCAGTTGTTTAGGCAACGACCATTTTCAGCATTAGCTCAAACGAATCAGCAGAATTCATTGACCGTTCGTGTTGAGTTGCGTGCCGTGGCGTTCCTTGGCTCGGGCCTGTCGCATCAAGACAGCTGATGACTCGAGGTTCAGGTTGGAAGTGTGTCTCGTCTTCTCCTCCCTCTCGTTCCCTCCCTTCGGCCGTTTCCCTCACCCTCCCCCTCTCGCCTCTCTCGCCGACCGTCTGATCTCCTGCCTCCTCTCTCTTGTCTCTCTGTCTCTCTCTGAGATATCAGTCAGAGTCTATATGCACAAAGTTTGGTACTGTAATTTTATGGACAGCAAAAAAAACGACGTGAATAATGTGCTCCGACAGCGCGTAATGTCGTCTCCCAGTAGCCTTTATCGTGACACGATAATATCTCTGCCCTACCACATTATGTTACAGAAGTTATTGATAAGTTCATCATACCTATGACGGAAGAATATGAAATAAATATGTGACAGACAGCAATACAATGGGTTTTTTTTTTTTTTTTATTTTTTTTTTTTTTTTTTTTTTTTTTTTTTTTTTTTTTTGTCTTTTTTTTTTGTAACATTGTTTTTTTTTTTTTTTTTTTTTTTTTTTGTTTTTGGTTTTTTTTGGGTGTTGGTCTTTTTTGTTTTGTTGTTTTTATAGTCGTGGCGCATCGTATTTGATTGATCTGGGGGTAGGGGTTTATTTTTTTTTTTGTTTTTGTTTTGGGTAGAATTGTGTGTTTTTTGTTTCGGCCACTGGTGGTCCGTAGTTTAATGTGTTTTGTTTTTCTAGATTGTCACTGCTGGTAAGGTGTGGGGATTTGTTTTGCATAGTTTTATTTCTTTTGCTTGTTTTTTTGCAATGTGATCTCACGCATTTGACAGTGGCAAGCCACCTAATATGATGTGACAGAGGATGGTATAAGCGTTGCAATGATCACGAAGTTGGGTAAACACTGCATCCAAGTGGCCGATATGCATGTGATCAGTAAGACGCTCAGCTTAAATACACACAGTGGCAGCCTTTCCGATGCGCTGTTCTATGGTTATAAGACAGGGCTCTGGAGCTCATGTCCGTACAAAATTTGTGTGATTGAATGTTTATTTCTCGTTTGATGTCCAGTTTATGTATCAAATGGACTGGTGCCTACTAGGTCATAAAAGATAAGAAGTTGCGTGTGATATGATGTACTTGGCATAAGTAAATATACGAGTCCCCAGTGATGTGTGGGGCATGATGTTATTACAGAGTGCAGTTTATGGTCCCTTGGCCACTACCTAAATATCACTGTCCTACATCGTTGTGAACGTCTGCTGTTGTTGGCATGTGTAATATCTGAGTAGTGTTGACATGGGTGGCCAGTTGCAGGCATACACGAATCATTCGCGTGCATTGGTGTGGGAGGTAGTTATAAATGCGTTCGTCATTGAGGGTTGTGTGCGTTTGTGTAGGGAGGGCTTCGTAATGCTACATAAACTGGTTGAATTATTGTGTAGTTCGCAGAGTCTATGGATTTTAAAAAAAGTTAACAGCGATGCGTGTGTGAGGTTCAGGTCAAGGTGGGTCGGTCTTTTTTGAGGGCATTTACTAATTGTTGGGGGTTGACTACTGGGCAATGATAAGATTCTGAGTAGATCCGTTCGACTGGAACACTAAAATAGCTAGTTAGCCTATCCGCGTTACCGATATACACAAACCAATATAGTTCACTGAGTCGTCGCCCTAATTTATGGGTACACAATTGAAGCATATGTTTAAATCGATGTCTTATTGCATATGCAATGGTGTCCTAGACATCGAATTGAGAAACTAGTTTTGTACTTAATTCTTGGTCGGTGATAAGGCTATATACTCTATACCTGTTAGGTGTAGTAGTACCCATGTCACCCCATGACTTTATTATGTATCGGGCGTAAGGCAAGAGATACAGTCCTGTTCACCAATGATGCAGATGACACTCATTGCGCTGAAGTGACTGATATAACATTGACATGAATAATCGTGTTGTGGCTATATACATACGCATTATAGCGTATGTGCGAAGATCGGAGGTCTATTGTCTAAGTACTCGGATAGGTGAAGCGAGGCAGGTCCAGAAGTGTGATCATAATACATTGCCGTAGTTTAGCGCGCGGTCCTCGTGCAGTAGTAGAGGGGAGTGGACTAAGGATACGTTGCTGAGGAGATTGTGTGCAGATTAAATAAGAGTCATGAAAGTGGCGTGAGGTGTCTAGTGTGGCGATATCTGAAGACACCCCCTTTTCGAGATGCCCCCTGAACACGGACCGCGCATGATCGACGGGAGAGGCGAATAGCGAGAGCCGACGGACTATGCGATACTCCTTCCCTTTCTTTTCTTCCTTCTGCTTTTCCCCCCTCCTTCTTGCTAATCCGTTCCCCTGTCCCCCGACGTTCTCTTTACACTATTTCTTCTATTTTGCTTCCTTCCTTTTCCTTCCTTTCCTTCCTTCCTGTTTCTTCACTTCCTTCCCTCCTTTCTTCCCTCCTTCCTCTTTCTTCCTTCCTTCCTTGCCTTTCCTTCCTTTCTTTCCCCCCCCTCCTTCCTTCTCCTTTCTTCCCTTGCTCCTTTCCTTCCTGCCTTTCTTCCTTTCTCCCTTCTCTTCCCTCCTTTCCTTCCGTCCTTCCTCCCTTCCCTCCTTTCCCTTTTTCCTCCTTCCTTCCTTTTCCCCCCCCTTCCCCCCCTTCTACTATCCTTAGTTTTTTACAGCCCTTCCCTTCCCTCCAGGTTTCCGATCCCCGTCTGTTCTTCTGTCCTTCCGCCTTTCCCCCTCCCGTCCCCCCCCCCTTCTTTCCGTCCCTTTCTTCCTTCTGGCGGTCCTTCCTTCCCTTCCTCCTTCCTTTCGTTTTGTGCCCTTTGCTTGTGTTCCTGGGCTATCCGTCCTGCTTTTCCCTCAATGTTGGTCTCCTTTTCTTCTTTCTATCCTCCCCCCCCCTCCCCCCTTCCTTACCCTTCTTGGCTTCCCCTTTCTTTCCTCTTTCTGTCTTTCCTTTCTTCCTTTCCTTAGTTCTCCCGTTTTTGCTCTTTTCATTCCCCTGTTCTAATTGTTTCGTTTCCTTCCTCTCTCTTCCTCGCTTCCTTCTTCTCTGTTTCCCCCTTCTTCTTCCTTCTTTTTTCCTTCTCTGGTTTCCTTCCCCCTCCTTTCTCGCAGCTCCCTTTTCCTTCAGTCTTTCTCTTCGTCTCCCTTTCTTTGAGCCTTTTCGTCTCTTTCTTTCCTTCGTTTTTTCCTCTTTTTTCTTTCTTCTTTCCCCTTTCTTTCTTTCTTCTTCGTCTCTTTTCTTCTTCCTTCCTTCCTTTTCCTTGCCTTTTTTTCCTTCCTTTTTCTTTTCTTCCCCCCTTCTTTTCTTTTCCCCCTTTCTTTCCTTCCTTTCCTTGCCTTCCTTTTTTCCTTCTCGCCTTTTTTTCCCCTCTTCTTTCCTCTCCTTCCTTTCTTTCTTTCTTCCTTCTTTCTCTTCCAAGTCTTGTCTTTTTCTTCCGTTCTTTCTTTCGTTCTTATTTTCCTTCCTTTCTTCCCTCCCCCCCTTGTCCTTTCTTTTCCCTTCCTTTTTTCCCTTCCTTCGTTCCTCTTTTATTTCTTCTTTTTCTCTCTCCTTACTCTCTATCTTTCTTTTCTTCCCCTCTTTCTCCGATCTCCCTCCTTCCCTTCTTTCCTTTCTCCTCTCCTTTCTTTTTCCTTTTCCTTTTTTTCAATTTCTCGTTCTTTCTTTCTGGTCTGTCTTTTTTTTCTGTCATCCATTTTTTCTGTCTTTCCTTTTTTTTTTTTTTGTTCTTTCCTTCCTTCTTCTTTTCTCTGGTTTAGCTGTAGCCTCCTCTGGGGTGTTGTCATAACTTGCAGCTGTTGCTTTTGTTTGTGTCTTGTCTTGTTTGGATTTCAGTTGGTTTGGGCTGTGCTTTATTTGGTTTGTTTTGTGTGTGTGTGTGGTGGTGTGTGTGTGTTTGTGTGTGGTGTGTGTGTGTGTTGTGTTCTTGCTGTTGTTGTTGTTTGTTTTCCTTTTCTTCGTTTCGTTTGTTTATTTAGTGTTGCTGTTTGTTGTTGGTGGTGGTAGAGTGGTGGGGGTGGTATTGGTGGTGGTGGTGTTGGTGGTAGTAGTAGTAGTATTATAGTAGTAGTAACAGTAGTAGTCAGTAGTAGTAGTGGTAGTAATCATCTCATTGAGTTATTATTGGTGGATAGGTGGGTGTGGGTAAGTGGTGGGTGGGGGTAGGTAGTATAGTTATATAGTAAGGTAGTAGTAGTAGTACATCACGAGTCTCATTATACTGTTGGTTGTTGTTGTTGTTTCGTGTTGTTATGTCATTTTGCGCTTTCGTTTAAGTCCTTATTCATTGTAGAAACCTTCTGTCTAAGGCAAGCGCTGCATATCTGTGTTATGTTGAAATTTGGTGTGTGTTGTTGTGTTGGGTGTGTGTGTGTGTCTGTGTGTCCTGGTGTGTCTTGGTTGGTAATGTGACAGTGTGTGTGCGCACGCAGGACGCGCACGGCACGCTAGTGTACATGTGTACATTGTCCTTTGCCTGTGCGTGAGTGTGCGAGGGGGGCGCGCTTGCTATTTTCCTTGGAAGGTGTAAAGCCCTAACCGACAAAGTAGGTTCCAATATGAACAGACATTATGAACTGGAGACGAGGTAGGAACTTGGATTAGATTGGGAGAATTTCTTGTGTGGCAGTAGTGTGTGTGTTTCTCTCTCTCTCTCTCTTCCTCTCCATCCACGTCGTCACCTTCAGGTTCCGTATGCTCGGGCGCCTCTCATCTCTCCTCTATCGTCATCCTTCCCGCTCTCTCCTCGGCGCTCGAAGAGGAGATCGTGATTTTCATTTGAGGCTGGTCTGTTTTGGCAATTGAACTTTGTTTAAAAAGATCGGTGTCTTCAGTTTCAGGGATGGAACTGGGTTTGGGTCTAGTCTTTCTCCGAATGGAGGAGAGAGGGGAGGGAAGCACACGAGATCCCTTGGCAGAGATCCCTAATGGATATCTATCCCATCAAACACTGGAGACACTAATGACTCTAAACACTAAACACAACACAACTTCAACATGCATACTCACGATCGTTCAGTTCACCGTATTATGAAAAGATACATAAGAAAAGCGGGCCTCTTGAAGATTAAAAAGAGAAAACACAAACACCCGAAAGAGTTCCTTCTCCCTGGTTCCAATATCGTTTTAAAACACACTGGAGAGAGAGAGAGGAGAGGAGTGTTCTATCCTATGATTGAGATTTTTAGATTCGGTTTTTTTCAATGCGTTTG
>JADBJO010033302.1:0-14743 GCA_016801955.1 Conus betulinus
GTGGAGGAGGGAATGTGGTGGTGGGTGGGGGAGAATGAAACATGTTTTATTGAGTCAAATACTGTATGGCTTGTCCTTTTCCCAAGACCACCATGTTTTATGCAATGAATCTTTTTTTAATACTCGGAACACGATCGCCTTTTCTATGCGCCGATAGCGTGGCGCTGAAAATCAAACTAACACAGATTCATTCCTCGAGAGAAGGTTAAAGGTAATGGCGCTGAGCGCGCGCGCAACTCATGCATGCATGGTGCTTTCTGTACGAGCGTGCGCCACGTGGGCATGAGACTGACAAAGAAAGAGAAGGCAGGGGAGGGGAGAATGGTGGGTAGGACGGATCTTAAAGACAGCATCGATCGAACATAACAAGCGGCACATTCAAGCTTACAATAGTGTCAGTTCTATGTGCCCATCGCCTCGATCAGGTCTACTGATGGACAGAGACAGTCACCTGTCTTTAAACGCACTGCATTCTGTACACACGACTTTCTGGCTCTGAAATGGCAAAGTCTGGAACTGAATGTAACCTACTGGGAAAACTCACGATGCCTGTACTTATTCACCAGTTTCCTGCCAGGTTTTGTGAATGAGCGAACGCTTACGGAAAGTATTGGGGAAGCGAGAATAGTGGACAGATGAGGCAAAGCTGGATATGGATTAAAGACCAAAAGAGGACGGAAGATACATATGGTGAACTAGCTGCGCTAAAAAGCTGGGGAGTAGGGTGGGAAGATGATGTGTATTAAGAACAGAGAGCGGGGGAAAATGCAATTGTCTCTCTTTTAACGGCTGCCGTGTTTTTTTTTTCCTATGTCTTTAGTGTGTCAGTGATAATGTACATCTGAAATAGTCATAGCTCTGTATTCTTTTCGCGCTATTTTCTGTCGTAGTTTGAGGTGTTATATTGTAATGTATTGCTTTATGTTACGTGGTGATGCGCTGTTCTGAAATGTACAGCATTATGATTTATATTTAGCACTGCACTGCGTTTGGGTTGGATTGCAATACATTGTGTTATGGATAGCTGGCTGTATAGACCAGTATAACCAGGTTGAATAAGATGTCTGAAAGACAGTGAGGTATGGAACTAATGGAAATAAATAACATATGTTGATAAAAAGATGAAAAACACTTGGATAGAGACTAGAGATGTAGAAGGTGGATAGAGGGGGAATGATGAAGAGGCTAGGAACAACAGGGGGGTATATAGTTCAGCACGTGGAGAAAAATCATCGAGGAGAACATAACTGCAGAATTCAAAGCGCTATGGATCTGCCACCGCTTGGACTCCCTACAATACTTCATTTATGCATGCAAACTAAAGCATTGAATCAATCTGCCTGTGGTGAAGAACATGACACAAATGTTCAATATTTTGACTCAGCTATTTCCATATGAATTGTACTACTCAGGCCCAGTGTGCATTATATAGCATCATTTACACTCTAATTGTACTAGTCAGGCCCAGTATGCATTATATAGCATCTTTTACACTCTAATTGTACTAGTCAGGCCCAGTGTGCATTATATAGCATCTTTTACACTCTAATTGTACTAGTCAGGCCCAGTGTGCATTATATAGCATCTTTTTACACTCCAATTGTACTAGTCAGGCCCAGTGTGCATTTATATAGCATCTTTTACACTCTAATTGTACTAGTCAGGCCCAGTGTACATTATATAGCATCTTTTATACTCTAATTGTACTAGTCAGGCCCAGTGTGCATTACATAGCATCTTTTACACTCTAACTGTACTAGTCAGGCCCAGTGTGCATTACATAGCATCTTTTTACACTCTAACTGTACTAGTCAGGCCCAGTGTGCTTTATATAGCATCTTTTACACTCTAATTATACTAGTCAGCCCAGTGTGCGTTATATAGCATCATTTACACTCTAACTGTACTAGTCAGGCCCAGTGTGCGTTATATAGCATCTTTTACACTCTAACTGTACTAGTCAGGGCCCAGTGTGCGTTATATAGCATCTTTTACACTCTAACTGTACTAGTCAGGCCCAGTGTGCGTTATATAGCATCTTTTACACTCTAACATATATTGCACAGATCCCCATTCTGCTTCATCTGAATGCCTGGCGTGACGTCGTGGAACTGTGTGTCGGTCTGTTTGTCATCTGCCGGTCTGTCCCTTTCAAGTCTATCATCTATTAGTATATATATATATCATGTTTTTGGGGGAGTGTTATTTTTGAGTTCCTTTTCTGACATGCTGTTTTTGACATAAATATAATAAAATGCTGTTCCTGATCTTTGTTTTTGATTCATTCAATATTTTGATGTTACAAAAAGTACAGGAACACACAGACACACACAGACACACAGACACACAGACACACAGACACACACACAGACACACACAGACACACACACACACACACACACACACACACACACACACACACACACACACACGGCTAATTTGCAGATATAGGCATTAACAATAACAATCCTTTTAGACTCGGCGGAGAGTGACAAGAATAAAGACAGCAAGCAAGGAAAAGTGAATAGCCCCAAACAGAAGACAACCCCAAATGTGGGAGCAGGGTGTAGGTAGAGGGGAAAGGTTAGGACATTGTGTCGGATGCTCAGAGGCTCTGTAAAAATCAGGACGGAATGGGTAAGCACAGAGGAAGACATGATGGAAGAAAGAAAGAGAGGTGTGTGAATCACTGAGCCACAAAGTGTGAAATACATTGTTATTTGATCTCAAATCCATCTTGGAGAAGCGGACTCAACGAAAATGAATTTAGATGGAAAGATGAAACCGTTGGTGATGGCAGGCAGGGAGATGAGAAGATGTGACTGATGGACGTTTTAGTGATTTGAGGAAAATAACAGCAGCATGATCTGGGTCATGCTGAGTGATGCCACACGGAGAACATTATATAAGTCTAAAAGTGTCGTGTGACGATGGCTGATGAACACCCTCCGACCCTTGGCCACATGAACCAAAGATACTTCAACACAAGGTGAGTAGTGTCGAGCATCCTTCGTTGCCCATATTCCCTTGGATCTGATTTAACAAAATGACGACACCGGGCGAAAGATGACCTCACAAGGCCTTAGTGACTATTTTGCTGGTCTGGGATACAGGAAACCTACATGCAAGCTATTCTTGTCTTCAAAGAGTCAGCCGCAGTTTTTGCAGTGTGTGTGTGTGTGTGTGTGTGTGTGTGTGTGTGTGTGTGTGTGGTGTGTGTGTGTGTGTGTGGTCCCCTCTTTCCCTCCATCCCTCCCTTCCCTCTCTCTCTCCCCTTTCTCTCTCTCTCTCTCTCTCTCTCTCTCTCTCTCTCTCTCTCTCTCTCTCTCTCTCCCCGTTTGTGTGTGTGTGTGTGTGTGTGTGTGTGTGTGTGTGTGTGTGTGTGTGTGTGTGTGTGTGTGAGTGTGTGTGTGCAAGCACGCGCGTGCGTTTTTTGCGCACATGTGTAGGTATGTGTGTGTGTGTGTGTGTGTGTGTGTGTGTGTGTGTGTGTGTGTGTGTGTGTGTGTGTGTGTGTGTGTGTGTGTGTGTGCGTGCGTGCTCGCACCTGTGTGTGTTGTGTGTGTGTGTGTGTTTTGTGTGTGTGTGTGTGTGTGTGTGTGTGTGTGTGTGTGTGTGTGTGTGTGGTGTGTGTGTGTGTGGTGTGAAATTTCAGATTCATTTTGGAGACTTCGATATTTTCATATCACGAAAAAAAATCAACACAAAGACACCCCATGAAAAAAAGCTGTGTAATGTGTTGTCACTATGTAGGACAAGATGATGAGCTTCGCTAACAACTGCCCTGCTTCATGCATTGATGGCTGACAGGCTGTTCTTTCTTTCTTTCTTTCTTTGATCCCCTCTTTTCCCCTCTTTCTTTCTGTTGTTGTTTTTACATCTTTTCTTTCTTTTTTTTTTTTTGCCTCCTTTCCTTTTCGTCTTTCATTTCGTCCCTCCGATATTTCCATTTTTCTTTCTTCTCTCACTCTGTCTGTCTGTCTGTCTGTCTGTCTGTCTCTCTTTTCTGAGGCAAAGAACACACACACACACACACACACACACACACACACACACACACACACACACACACACACACACACACACACACACACACACACACACACACACACCACACATTTTCCTAGCGCACGTGCGCACATGCGAACACTCGCACATGCAAACACGCACACATACTCACGCACGCACATATTCCACACGTACACGCTCTCTCTCTCTCTCTCTCTGGCTCTCTCTGTCTCTCTCTCACACACACCACACGCACACACACACACACACACACACACACACATACACACATGCACACACTCACTCTCATAGGTTGAGCGAGAGGGGGAACACATTCAAAAACACAGAAGGAGAGAGAGAGAGGGGGGGGGAGAGAGACAGAGAGAGAGAGAGAGGCAGAGAGAGAGAGAGGGAGAGGGAGAGAGAGACAGAGAGAGAGAGAGAGAGAGAGAGAGAGAGAGAGAGAGAGAGAGAGAGAGAAGAGAGAGGGACAACAGTTTTTTATTTGTTGAACATGGGAATTCAATGAGAATGTGACTCAAAGAGAACACAACCTTCAAAGAGAACACAACACTCAAAGAGAACACAACCCTCAAAGAGAACATAACCGTCAAAGGGAACACAACATACACTCAAAGAGAACACAACCCTCAAAGAGAACATGACTCAAAGAGAACACAACCCTCAAAGAGAACACAACCCTCCAAAGAGAACACAACCCTCAAAGACAACATGACTCAAAGAGAACACAACCCTCAAAGAGAACATAAATCTCAAAGAGGACACAAACCCTCAAAGAGAACATAACCCTTAAAGAGAGCATAATCCTCAAAGAAAACATTACCCTCAAAGAGAACACAATCCTCAAAGAGAACATGAATAAAAAAGAGCATAACCCTCAAAGAGAACATAACCCTTAAAGAGAACACAACCCTCAAAGAGAACATAACCCTCAAAGAGAACACAACACTCAAAGAGAACACAACCCTCAAAGAGAACATAACCTTCAAGAGAACATAACTCAAAGAGAGCATAACCCTCCAAGAGAACACAACCCTCAAAGAGAACACAACCCTCAAAGAGAACATAACCATCAAAAAGAAAACAACCCTCAAAGACAAGATAACTCTCAAAGAGAGCATAACTCTCAAAGAGAAAACTCTCAAGAGAAAAGTCTCAAAGAGAACACAACCATCAAAGCGAACACGGATCAAGAGAGCATAACCCTCAAAGATAACATAACCCTCAAGAGAGAACACAACCCTCAAATAGAACACAGCCCTCAAAGAAAACATGAGTCAAAGAGAGCATAACTCTCAAAGAGAACACAACCCTCAAAGAGAACACAGCCCTCAAAGAGAACACTACACACTCGAGGAAAACACTATACTCAAGGAGAACACAACGCCCAAGGAGAACACAACACTCAAAAAGAACATTTCGGGGAAAACTCTGTAGTTGTTGGATCAGTATTCTGTCTCTTTTCTCCCCGCCATTCCCCTGATCTTCTTCCTTTTCTTAAGACTCTTACAAAGAGCAAGTCGATAGACATACCTGACAGCATTGTTCCATTCAGCTGGCTAGCCTTCTGATCACGGCATCTCGGTGCTTTTATCCCTTAAGAGTTTTGAGTTTGTTCCTGAATGAATACTTAAGGTGTATTTTCATCGTGTTCACCGTTGAACAAGCTTACGTTCCCTTCTCAACCATCCTCTTTCGCCACTGTTGGGGAGAGAGGTAAAACAAGATTGTGGGAAGGAAGGAAGAGTGTAGACTGCGAGAAAGTGGAAAGGGACAGGCCCACGTACCTGGGCATATTCCCCATTCTTCTGGGTGTCACTATGGAAAGGCGTTACGTCAGCAGCCGACCATAGCTCTCTGTTCCTCCCTCTGCCTCCACATTCCCTCCCGCGCCTCCATCCTTTTCCCATCCCCCTCTCTCTCACCCCCCCTCCTCTCCTCTCTCACCTCCTCTCTCTCCTCCTCTGTCTCCCTCCTCTCTCTCTTTCTTTCTTTCTCTCTCCTCTCTCCGTTCGCTCTCACTCACTCTCCAACGTCCTCCCTCTCCTGCCTCTCCTCTATCTCCCCCTCCTCCGCCCCTCTCTTCTTCTCTCCTATCTCCTCTCTCTCTTTCTCTCCCCTCTCTCGCTTCTCCTCCCTCGCTCCCTCTCTCTCCCTCTTTATCTCTCTTTCCATCTCTCTCCCTATCGCTCTCCTCTTCTCTCCCCCCCTCCTCTCTCCTCTCTTTATCGGTCTCCCTTTCTCTCCCTCTCTCTCTCTTTCTCCTCTCGCTCTCCATCTCTCTCTCTCTGTCTTCTCGCCCCTCTCTCTTTTCTCCCCCCTCTCTCTCTCCCCCCTCTCTCTCTCCTCCTCCCTTCTCTCTCTCTCTCCTCTCTCTCTCTCATCCTCTCTCCCCTCCCCCCCCCCTCTCCTCTCTCGTCTCTGTCGCTGTCTCTGCGGTCCTCACTCTTTTGTGCTCTCTCAGTTCAGATTCGTAATTCACTACCGTCTTCTGGAATGTCCCACTCAGTCCATAGTCTAGCTCACACAAAAAGCAAAAAAATCCCCCTCGGCCTGCCCCCCTCCCTCCCTGCCCCCATCTCTGGTCTTCTCTCCCGCTCGCTCTTTGTCCCTGTCTGGCGGTGCCGGCGTCCTCTTCTCTCTCTCCTCTCCTCTCGCTCCTCGTCCTTCGCTCCTCTCTCGCCTCTTCTCCTCTCTCCTCTCGCTCCTCCGCCCGCTCTCTCTCCTCTCTCCTATCGCTCATCTCCCCTCCTTTCCCTCTCTCTCTCTCCCCCTATCTCCCTCTCTCTCCTCTCTCTCCTCTCGGCCCTATCCCCTTCTCCCTCCCATCTCTCTCCCTCGCGTCCCTCTCTCCCCCTCCCCTCCTTCTCTCCATCTCCCTTCTCTCCTCGCCCTCTCCCCCCGCTCTCCTCTTTCCTCCTCTCTCTCTGCTCCCTCTCTCGCTCTCTCCCTCCTCTTCCTCCTCCTCTCTCCCGCCCTCTCTCTCATCCCTCTCTCCTCACCCTCCCTCATCCGCCCCTCTCTCCCCCTCTCTCTCCCCTCTCTCCGCCTCCTCCCTCTCTGTTCCTCCTCTCCTCTTTACCCGCCCCGCGCCCTCGTTCTCCCTCTCTCTCCTCCTCCGTCTCTCTCCTCCTCCCTCGCGCCCTCTCTTCCTCTCGCCTCTCTCTCACTCCTCTCTCTCTCTCTCTCTCTCCGCCCGTCCTTCGGTCCTGTCATAAAAAACAGCGTAAAACGCGACCATCAGGTTTTTTTTTATTTTTTTTTTGTTAGAGTTATTCGTAATCTGCCCAGAACATCTATCTTTGTCAGAGTGGTATTTGCTTCTTTCCACCAGCACTGCAGAAGCGTGAAGTGGAGGTTCCAACAACCAGAACTTCCATTTCGGTTCGGTCCCCCCCCCCCCCCCCCCCCCCCCCCGTACCTATATATTCAGTTTCCTATATACAGAGGGCGATTCGTATGCACGAAATCTAAAATGATTTCCACCATCATGTCAGAGACCAAAGCCTGGCATAGTATTCCAGGCTAGTAGTAGCAGTAGTCCGCAGTTTTGGCCACTGATCGACTAAATCTTGTTTTGTTGACCATGCAGAGATGTGAACGGAAATACACCCATGAGATGGTGATAGTACGTCCTCACTAACAACCGAGCAAAGCAGAACTGAGCATAAAGAAAGAAGAGAGGGAACAACAAGAATGTGCAGTCAGACAGACAGAGGGCAAGGTAGATGGATGGATAGATATGATAGATAGATAGATAGATAGATAGATAGATAGATATGATAGAGAGATAGATAGATAATAGATAGATAGACGATAGATACATCGATGGAGTCAGATAGATAGAGTCCGATAGATAGAGATATAAATAAATAGATAGATAGAGAGTTTTACCAACAGACAGACAGACAGACAGACAGACAGACGACAGATAAAGAGATAGATAGTAGTAGGTAGGTAGGTAGGTAGGTAGAGAGAGAGAGAAGAGAGAGAGAGAGAGAGAGGAGAGAGAGAGAGAGAGAGAGAGCGAGGAGAGAGAGAGAGTTTGATTTATAGACAGATCGATATATGCAAACATATGCGCTTACAGGTAGATAGAAGATACCTCGTACATTCCTACGTACTCTTCCGTAGACGAAGCTTGGGGTGTCATAGTTCTAGGACTAACGGCCTAAACGGAAACAGTTCGGCAAGTGTCTACCTGTTTTTCAGGAATCTGTTGAAAAAAAAAGACAGAAGTCTAATGTCAGACATTCTCATCTTAAACAAAAGGATCTCTCTCTCTCTCTCTCTCCTCCTCTCCCTCTCTCTCCTCTCTCTCCTCTTCTCTTCTCTCTCTCTCTCTCTCGCTCTCTCTCTGAGTTTATTCCCCCCCCCTCCCTCCTCCTCTCTCTCTCACCCTCACCTCCTCTCTCTCCTCTCTCTCTCCCTCTCTCTCTCTCTCCCTCTCTCGCTGTCTCTTTCTGGTCTCCTTCCATGTCTCCTCTCTCTCCCTCCCACCCTTAATTTCGCTGTCTCAACCAAGCAACAAACAAAACATACACAAACGAACAAGCATACAAAAACATAACGTCTGCAGCCATTAGCGATGCTGGGCTGTAAAACTGACATCATCTGTAGGAACAAAGCCCCTGGAATAACAGTCATGATTTCCTCAGAACGAAAACAGGAAGCAATTGATTTGGTCGTAAATCACAGGCTGCCGAAATCTTTGACCACATTAAATAAAACAATGCCTCTGCTCAAAGACAACCCTTCCCCTCACTCTCCTCCGGGGATGTCTTGTGAAATAACTCACTAAAAACATTCCTACCTTCTCTTACCCTCTCCAAAGACAAGAGACACTTCCTTAAACGGCGCACATGTTTTTTTTGGAAACATTTTGTCTATATCTCTACTAGATTCACCTCACAATAAAGATTTTTATCTTCCTGTAAGGTAGCAAATGTAAGAAATGCTCTCGGGCGTGGTTATGAAGAGGTCGCTCTGTATTACATTTCTTAATGTTCTGGAGTATTAATCCTCTTCGATCTGTCATTGTCTCCCAAATCACCAGTGTGTCTTACATACACACGAAAAAAAAAAAACCCCTGCGCTTTTCTTTATTTGGAACAAAGGAAAGGGGAGAGACGAAAGAAGGGACAATCGTGAACATATGTCAAATCAATAGAGAAAAAGACAACGCTTGCGATTGGATTTAAGGATACTGACGTCACTTGTTCTGGGATCGTTCTCTGAAACACAACAACAAACCAAAAAAAAAAAAAAAACCCATCGATTTCTGTGCTTGTGCTGAAGTTGTATGTCCGATCAGAATCAACAGAAAGTAACAGAACTAAGAAAACGGGTGGGAAAGGGAATGAAAAGGAAAAGGATAACAGAGGGAAAATGAAAGATTTAAAAAGGGGGGAAAAGAAATACAGAAAGAAACATGAAAAGAAAGGATGGAAATAACAGAAGTAAAGAAAGAAGGAAAAAGAGAAAAAGAAAGAACGCACAGGGCATAAACATTTCATCACAAAATCAGTACACTACTTCATCAGTTGTTCATTCAGATTATCACCTTGTCATACAGAACACAAGTAGAGAAATGGAATTTATCGAATGGTGACTTTATACTGTTTCTTATTACTTATTTTACATGACAGAAATATTAAACTGAAGGTCATCACACACACACACACACACACACACACACACACACACACACACACACACACACACACACACACACACACACACACGCACGCACAAAGGTGGAAGACAGTGATCAAAAGACATACTAAGTCTTATAGAGACAGAAGAAAAGGTACAGCAAGACAGGTAGAAAAAACATAACAACAGATTACAAACAGACCAACGGACATATAGACAGTTCCATGACGTCAGTTCATCAGTACAATGTGAAAAAAATACAGAAGTGGTTATTCCAGAATAATAAGATACACTGTCTCCCTGACAACAGTTCATGCCACAGACAAGTCAATCCATCACGTCCAGCGTCAATTTGTGCCAGAGCGACAATCTGTGACAGACCACTTCACGTACCCTGGGTCCTTTCACATCGACCAGCTCCACAAAGGACAGGACATGAGGGTAGGTCTGTCTTCACAGCACTCAACGTCGTCTGGGATGCCTGCTCCATCAGACTGAAGACTCACTAGATAAACGAACAGAATCACTGGAAAGGACAAAGTCATTCAACCTCTTGTATAGCACTGAAAAGAGAAAGAAAAGAAGAAGAAAGAAGAAAGAAGAAAGAAGAAGAAGAAGAAGAAGAAGAGAAGAAGAGCGAAGAGAGAGAGAGAGAGAGAGGGAGAGAGAGAGAGAGAGCAGAGAGAGAGAGAGAGAGAGAGATCTGGCTGTGTGACGTATCAAGAGACATTCAAGATCTGCCCTATTGGAACGTTAACACTGAACAAGCTTGACAGACAAAGAGATCACACCATTCCCTTTCTTCCAGCATCTTAAATAAATGTCAGCGAACCGCCCAGAGAAACGTGGACAAACGAGTCACAAGACAAGGCACAACGCGTTTCGACCTCTTAGGTCTTTCTCAGGTGAAACAAAGACGAACAAAATAACGAAAATGCACTTAGCTTTGATCGCTTCAGATTGCTTCTGAGTTCAGCGCAAGGAAGAAGGCGTTTCTCCCTTGAATCTGAAGCGATCAAAGCTAAGTGCATTTTCGTTATTTTGTTCGTCTTTGTTTCACCTGAGGAAGACCTAAGAGGTCGAAACGCGTTGTGTGTGTGTCTTGTCTCTCTTTCTTCCTTGCGCTGAACTCAGAAGCAATCTGAAGCGATCAAAGCTAAGTGCATTTTCGTTATTTTGTTCGTCTTGTTTCACCTGAGAAGAGACTAAGAGGTCGAAACGCGTTGTGCGTTGTCTTGTGACTCGTTTGTCCCCGTTTTCTCTGGGCGGTTCGCTGACTTTATTTAAGATTTTGTTAGATTTCCGCCTGCAGTCGTTTCACTTTGCAACTAGATCTACTTCCAGCATCTGTTAAAAAAAAGGAATCCTGGAGAAAAATATAATGCCCTTGCAGAATATTAACCTTTACCGGATGATGTTTTTGACTATACAGACCCGATCGTCCAAGACCCACACATTTTGTGGAAGCTTTTCCCTATTGCTTATCCCTATTCAGATCACATGGGTCTTGTAAGACCCACACCTGATACAGAGCAGTTCAGCAACGTTTTCCTCCCCCGATGGCGTGGACCATGTGCGACCCATTACAATGTGTAGGTCCTGGGGGGAACCGCGACTAATTACGCTGGTAATTGTGCCCATACATGAAATTTCTATGACCAACGGCCATTAAGTTCGCTGACAAACTCCTTAGATTTTCGTGAGCATGGCTCTGTCCGTTCATAAGATATGATGTTTTTTTTTTATTGAGTCACTGGTCATGGAAGACCCAGGAAGCACGGTAAAGATTAAGACACACACTGTCAAGAACTTTGATGACTGACTCTGGGTCAGGCTGAGTGATGCCACACGGAGAACATTGGGTCTAAAAGTGTCGTGTGACGATGGCGATGATGAACCACCCTCCGACCCTTGGCCACATGAACCAAAGATACTTCAACCACAAGGTGAGTAGTGTCGAGCATCCTTCGTTGCCCATATTCCCTTGGATCTGATTTAACAAAATGACGACACCGGAGAAAGATGACCTCACAGGCCTTAGTGACCAGTTTGCTGGTCTGGGCTACAAAAAACATACATGCACGCTATTCTTGTCTTCAAAGAGTCAGCCACAGTTTCGCAGTGTGTGTGTGTTGTGTGTGTGTGTGTTGTGTGTGTGTGTGTGTGTGTGTGTGTGTGTGTGTGTGTGTGTGTGCCCTCTCTCCCTCCATCCCTCCCTTCCTCTCTCTCTCCCCTTTCTCTCTCTCCCCTCTCTCTCTCTCTCTCTCTCTCTCTCCCTCTCGACCTCTCTCTCTCTCTCCCCTGTTGTGTGTGTGTGTGTGTTGTTGTGTGTTGTGTGTGTGTGTGGTGTGTGTGTGTGTGTGTTTGTGTTTGTTGTGAGTGTGTGTGTGCAAGCACGCGCGTGCGTTTTTCGCGCACATGTGTGAGTATGGGTTATGTGTGTGTGTTTGTGTGTGTGTGTGTGTGTGTGTGTGTGTGTGTGTGTGTGTGGTGTGTGTGTGTGTGTGTGTGTGTGTGTGTGTGTGCGCGTGCGTGCTCGCACCTGTGTGTGTGTGTGTGTGTGTGTGTGTGTGTGTGTGTGGTGTTTGTGTGTGTGTGGTGTGTGTGTGTGTGTGTGTGTGTGTGTGTGTGTGTGTGTTGTGTGTGCGTGCGTGCGTGTGTGATTGCGCGCGCGCGCGCGCGCGTATGTTTGTGTGTGTGTGTGTGTGTGTGTTGTGTGTGTGTGTGTGTGTGTGTGTGTGTGAAATTTCAGATTCATTTGGAGACTTCGATATTTCATACGAAAAAAAAAATCAACACAAAGACACCCCATGAAAAAAAAAAAAGCTGTGTATGTGTTTCACTATGTAGGACAAGATGATGAGCTTCGCTAACAACTGCCCTGCTTCATGCATTGATGGCTGACAGGCTCTTTCTTTCTTTCTTTCTTTCTTTCTTCTTTCTTTTCTTTTCTTTCTTTAATCCCCTCTTTCCCCTCTTTCTTCCTGTTGTTTGTTTTTACATCTTTTCTTTCTTTCCTTTTTTTTTTGCCCTCCTTTCCTTTCGTCTTTCATTTCGTCCCTCCGATATTTCCATTTTTCTTTCTTCTTCTCTCTGTCTGTCTGTCTGTCTGTCTGTCTGTCTGTCTGTCTCTCTTTCTGAGGAGCAAAGAACACACACACCACACACACACACACACACACCCACACACACACACACACACACACACCACACCAACAACACACACCACACATTTCCTAGCGCACGTGCGCACATGCGAACACTCGCACATGCAAACACGCACACATACTCACGCACGCACATATTCCACATGTACACGCTCTCTCTCTCTCTCTCTCGCTCTCTCTCCCTCTCTCTCTCTCTCTCTTACACACACACACACACACACACACACCCAACACACACACACACACACACCATACACGCATGCACACCCACACTCTCATACAGGTTGAGCGAGAGGGGGAACACATTCAAAAACACAGAAGGAGAGAGAGGGGGGGGGGGGAGAGACAGAGAGAGAGAGAGAGGCAGAGAGAGAGAGAGAGAGAGAGAGCTGGATCTTAGGGAGAGAGGGACACAGTGTTGTTTATTTGTTGAACATGGGAAATTCAATGAGAAATGTAACACTCTAAGAGAAAAAAAAACCTCAAAGAGAATATGACTCAAAGAGAACACAACCTTCAAAGAGACACAACACTCAAAGAGAACACACCCTCAAAGAGAACATAACCGTCAAAGGAACACAACTACACTCAAAGAGAACACAACCCTCAAGAGAACATGACTCAAAGAGAACACAACCCTCAAAGAGAACACAACCCTCAAAGAGAATACAACCCTCAAAGAGACCACTACCCTCAAAGAGAACACAACCCTCAAAGAGAACACAACCCTCAAAGACCAACATAACCATCAAAAAGAAAACAACCCTCAAAGACAAGATAACTCTCAAGAGAGAGCATAACTCTCAAAGAGAAAACTCTCAAAGAGAACACAACCATCAAAGCGAACGCGGCTCAAAGAGAGCATAACCCTCAAAGATAATATAACCCTCAAAGAGAAACACAACCCTCAAATAGAACACAGCCCTCAAGAAAAACTGAGTCAAAGAGAGCATAACTCTCAAAGAGAACACAACCCTCAAAGAGAACACTACACTCGAGGAAAACACTATACTCAAGGAGAACACAACGCCCCAAGGAGAACACAACACTCAAAAGAACATTCGGGGGAAAACTCTGTAGGGTTGGATCAGTATTTGTCTCTTTTCTTTTCTCCGCCATTCCCTGATCTTCTTCCTTTTCTTAAGACTCTTACAGAGAGCAAGTCGATAGACATACCTGACAGCATTGTTCCCATTCAGCTGGCTAGCCTTCTGATCACGGCATCTCGGTGCTTTTATCCCTTAAGAGTTTGAGTTTGTTCCTGAATTAATACTTAAGGTGTTATTTTCATCGTGTTCACCGTTGACAAGCTTACGTTCCCTTCTCAACCATCCTCTTCGCCACTGTGTGGGAGAGAGGTAAAACAAGATGTGGGAAGAAGGAAGAGTGTAGACTGCGAGAAAGTGGAAAGGGACAGGCCCACGTACCTAGGCAATTCCCCATTTCCTCTGGGGGGTCACCTCCTGGAAAGGCGGTTACGTCAGCAGCCGACCATAGCTCTCTGTTCCTCCCTCTGCCTCCACATTTCCCTCCCACTCCATCCTTTCCCATCCCCCTCTCTCTCACCCCCCTCACTCTCTCTCTCACCCTCCCTCTCTCTAAACCATCTGGTCTCTCTCTCGTCTCTCTTTCTTCTCTCTCTCCTCGCGCTCTCATCTCTTTCTCTCCCCCTCTCTCTAGTCTCCCCCTGGTCTCTCTTTCTCTCCCCCTCTCTCTCTTTTTCCCTCCCCCTCTCCCCTCTCTCTCTCCCTCCCTCTCTGACTCCTCTTATAATCTCTCTCTTTCCTCTCTCCCTATCTCTCCTCTCTTTCTCTCTCGCTCCCCCCCTCTCTCTCTCTCTCTTTATCTGTCTCCCTTTCTCTCCCTCATCTCTCTGCTCCTCTCCCTCGCAT
>JADBJO010033303.1:0-5000 GCA_016801955.1 Conus betulinus
TCTGAACCTGGCCAAGGGCAAATCTCGTCGATGTCAGTGTTACATTTACATTCAGTCTGAATTTGACTAGTCTCTCCTCTCTCTCTCTCTCATCTCTCTCTCTCTCTCTCTCCCTCTCTCTCTCTCTCTCTCTCTCTCTCCTCTCCTCTCTCTCTCTCTCTCCACAGCTGGAAGAGGGAGGGTGATTTTGGTTTAAACGTTGCCTCGGCAGCCTGTGAACTAAATCCATCAGGCATCAGCCTACCTCCTGCTGCACAGTCTGTATGAGTACATGAAACAACGCGCTGTCTGGAGTAAGGTGATCTGATCTGGGCTGAATGAAATATGAACGGCCGAGTAACACCTCATGTCTCGAGGCATTCTGCAATGCCACAAAGAGGTCACAGTGGAAGAAAAAGATAAATAAAAACACCACAGAAAGCCTGCGTGTATTATTCAAAGGGAGCTTGCTTCCATATTCTGTCCAGGGTGAACCCTGCGTGTATTATTCAAAGGAAGATGGCTTCCATCTACCGTCCAGGCTGGATACAGCAAATATTTTTTTTTGTAACATGGGGCAAAGTGCATCATCACTGCTACTCGAAGGTTGACTGTAGCGCGTGCGTGCGTGAGTGCGTGCGTGCGTGGGTGCGTGTGTGTGTGTGTGTGAGTGCGTGCGTGCGTGCGTGCGTGCGTGCGTGCGTGAGTAAGTGAGTGCGTGCATGTGTGTGCGTGTGTTTGTATGTGGTGTGTGTGTGTGGTGTGTGTGTGTGTGTGTGTGGTGTGTGTGTGTGTGTGTGTGTGTGTGTGTGTTCTCTATCTTGGGGTACAGCAGCCCCAAACAATGGCATCAGAGATCTTTCAACACATATTGAAACAGACCTGGAGAAAGAGGAGAATGAGGTCAGGAGAACCTAAAGACAAGCGATCTTGCAAGGCTAACAGGGGCGATAATGCATGTAGCAAAACACATTCCACAGATATCTCAGCTGGAATGAAATGTGTCACATGACACCTCCCAAGACCAGCTTCCTCGGGTCTGCATATACGACGACCCCCACCCCCCCCCCCCCCCCCCACCCCCGTCCTCGAATTCAGGTCTGATGACACAGGGAAATCAGATGTCTCTACTTGTTGCTCTCCTAGCAAAGAGACAGTGGAGCATGTCCCGTGTTCATGCAAAGCAGCGTTAATTTAGGCAAGGTACAGAGACACAGCCAAGTGTTTTACAGAGATCATACATGCAGTTACCACCCGCCAGAGTTCCAACAATTCACCAGAGTTCTCAGCATCGACGATCTGCACGGCAGGAGGCTACAGGGCATAGTCTGAAACAGTTGTTTACATGGAGAGCAGGGAAGGGAGATTTACTGGATGGAGTGGGTGACTAGGAGTAGCATATCAGACCTTCTGGGACGAGAATTACCATCCAGAGATCATCAGGAAGAGTGGCATCATAACAGATAAGATGCTTCACTAAGGTTCATCAAAACAGCTGATTCTGATTGAATTCCTTGTGTCATATTCAAGCAGTATGGAGAAGGGGCACATTTACATGGTGGAATAGATTGCCAGTCTGGGCAGCAGTTTTGTGTGTAGAGTCTGGTTTCTAAGCCCGCATCCTTGCTACAAAGAGTGATAATAGAGGGGTGAGTATCGGCTCATGAGCCAAACGATATTGAGAGAAACAACTTACCGTTTTCTGACAAAAAAGAGGACCGAAAATTAAAAGCAATAAAAGAGGCAGCTGAACGTGGTCTCATCTGCATGTGGTCGAGCGGAAACTAGAGTAAAGTGCATAGGAATACATCTCCAAGTTTACAACGGTTGACCTGTAGGAGACGCGGGTTAAGACACGTGTCTGAAAAGGACTACGCCATGAGAGCCCCATTCATCTACAAGTTGTTGGTTTGAAATCCAGGCAGCATCAGCGGGAAAAAAAAAATCGGACAACAGAGGGACATCCAAGTGTCATGACCTGGACTCAGCTACAGTGTGAGCAGTTGAGGAAGGGCCCAAGCCATTCCCAGAGGGATGGGGTGGGCAGGGAGGCTGGGAACACGAGAGGTGGTTAAGGGGAGGGGGTGGGGGGTGGGGATGGCAGGGTTGTACTCCTGTGTATGCATACTGCTGTCACATCCTCCCTAGAAATATTGATAAACGGATGAAATAACTAATCATCCTGTAAAAGACTACTGATTTCCTTTTTTCTCCCTTTCCTTTCCTTTCCTTTTCCCTTTCCTTTCCTTTCCTTTCCCTATACTGACAGGTTACTTTCTTCAATTGTTTTCCTTGCATCGTTTCCTGTCTTTCTTTTTTTCAGTCCTTCCCTCCCTTCCTCGCATTCTCTCCCCTCCGTCCATCGCTCTCTTCTTTCAGCCAGTCTCCTAGTCTTACGTACCTAAAGCCATTCATGTTTTCATTTAAACAAGCTGTATATAAAGGAAGTAGCTTGTGTATTTTTTTTTTTTACATTTCAAGCTTCGACAGAAACGTAGATCCAAATGGTGAGTTCCAGCGAGACTATATTGTCATCATTGAGCAGTGGATGGGGCTGTTGAAAAATCGCCTTTAGTGGCAGTTCTCTGCTGTCATTTACATTTCCGCGTCCACTGCAAGGCCACGATAGACGTCATTGTCACTGATCTGTTGTACCCGTCCTTCTTGCTGACGTTTTGGTCTTTAGGAATAAGGAACTAAACTCAGCTGCTATTTTCTTAATTCTGCTCTGAACTTCTGACCAGTTAGACAATATAGATAAAAGTTGATGGCACTGTTGCAATGCCACAAAACTAGAGTGGCACAATTTGAGAGACCATATAATACCATTCAACAATTGGAGCTCTGGTATCGACTAATGAAAATACTACCTCAACAACTCCATAAGGCATTGCTAGAAAGGAGGAAAGAAATGGTTACAGCAACCAAGGTCACAGTCAATGAGGACACTTTCCGCTGTCTGGAATCCTGGGTGGCTTGTTGTACAGAAAGACGTGTGTCTGATCTCACAGACCTGAACAGTGTCCAGAGGAGGACACTATTATTGGCCACCAGCAACACGAAGGGTAAGAAAGAAGATAGCATCAGATCGATCCATGTCCATATCAATGCAAAAAAACCATGAATACATTTCTGTTATGGACGCCTTACATGTTGCCTCTTCTATGTCAAGTCCATACAGTAAGTGACAATTGACCAGAACGAAGACGACGATCACTATACCAGCTGTAGCCCACGACATCGCCACTGTCCACACCGCATTGACGCGAAGTGGCCACAGGACAGACGCTGCTCTCAGCGTGGTGAGTGCCACAAGCATCCATGCAGACACATGCGTTGCAGTATAGGCCATCATGTTTATGACCTTGCACTGCCAGGAACCCCTGTTGTATAACCTTGGCACATCAAATATAGGGATGATTTCATTCAAGGGACCTTCCATCATCAACACCACCTGGTCAGACCAGGCCAGGACCTGGAAGAAAACATTATAAGCTGATGCAGGCAGACGAAACACATGATGAGTATTACCATAAAGTTTCCCACCATCCCGGATACAAACACAATAGGACAGCCGAAGTTCGTGATGTGTGTGCCGATTTTATACAAGAGGTTTATTTGATCAGTCAGGTTCGCCCATCGCATTTTTTTTTCACTCGTTTTGCACTGTTTACCCAGAAGACTGAAACATTGTAGAGGTTACGATCAATTCAGTGATTGTTTTTGGGGTTTGTTGGTATCTGAATAATTACACAAGGTGGACATTTTGATGCCAGAAGTCTCAGACATAAAAGGTACACAGATTTATGTACTCTGAGAGATCCTTTAGAACTACTGGGGATATGAACAGCCAACAAATCTATGAGCATTGAAAAGCAGCACACGCACAAACATCTCTCACACGTGTGATACTTTTCACATTTAAGTGTTAACCAAACATTCTTCCATGACAGTGTGTACATGCAGAATTCTATCTTAATTATACATTAATACTTCTTAGTACGTTCTTTCCTTATGATGAGCGTAAAGTAGGTATAAATTATTGTTTTTTAAAACTCATAATATTAATACTGTTGATACTAGCATACAAAACACATGTTTTCTATTCCATTTCCCCCATCGTAATATCGTTCACATATACAGTAAAGGTCTTTCTTTCCCTACGTGGTATAATTCTCCGGAAATCCGTACTGTTTTAAGCATCTTTTTGTTTACTTCATTTACGCATGCGCAAAAATAGCCTATCGCCCTCTTCAATGCAAAGGTAAACCCCGAATCATGGGTCTATCACAACAGCTGCCATGCTAACCTTTGACACTCAGTGTGTGTGTGTTCTTCTGTGGTCGTGTTCATGTGGTGTTGGACTTCTGTTGTTTATATTCGTTGGATTTAGCAGCCCCATGGATGAATTTCTATAACCTTGTCGCTTACCATGTATCAGGTTGGTACATTCCTTCAGTTATTTTTACTTTAATTGTAGTTTTCCCTATTTCTTTTCAGCCTATGCGCCTGGCGTGGGTCTTGTTGACACTTGACTCGCACACATTTGTCTAGGTTGCCCGTTGACCAGAGGAGTCTCTTAATGGTCGGGTGGAACCCTAGAATTCAAACTTTAATAATTCAAAAAGCAACCGTCGGAAAATAATCAAAATGCATATAATAGCTATCGTTATTCAAAGAGTTCAAAACCATACTCTTATAATACTAAACTATAGTCAGCCATTTCTTAGCAGACGATCCAGCCATGATTCAGCAGGCATTCTCATTACTTAACACCCACTCTCTCTCCCGCCCTCCCGCCCTCCCTCCCACCGCCTCCCACCGTTGCCCCATCCGCCCCCCCTCCCCCCCCCCCCCCCCCTCTCTCTCTCTCTCTAAGCAGAGAGCGAGAGAGAACGGACGAGTGAGACGGACAGAGGGAGACTGGCGCTTGTGTGTGAGTGCCAGAGTGGATCGCCGCTTCGTGCTGATTTGCATGTTGACCTACTTAAACGAGTTCTGTGCTCGCTGTTTCCTTTACT
>JADBJO010033303.1:12500-14742 GCA_016801955.1 Conus betulinus
TCATACTAATTCACCTTGATTCAGCTATTGTGTGAGCTAACAGTCACTCCATCTGTGCCTTTACCTTAGCAGCTGCCTTAGAGATGCGGGTGCATCTGAGTTGTAACACTGACACGATCTCAGTTATGGACACGTGCTGGTGAGGGTAGGGGCTAGAGAGATACGTAGGAGTGATAGGGCTTTCACTTTGGGAGGTGGGTGGGATTCAACACATGGGAGACATGATATTTCGCCTGAGGGAGATGATGTGGGGAGGATAAAAGGTGGGCCTCAAATATTCGCTGTAAATCATAAATGTTTGGGTTTGGATATGTATGGCTAAAAAAAGGCGTGGAAGGGATTACGAGTATTTTAACAGTTTCAAGGAAAGGGTGATCTCGTGTAGATTTCAAGATTGGAGTTTCGATATTAGTAATAGTGAGACAGGTCTAACGTTTACAAAGCCTTTTGTACTATTCCTGATGTTAAAACGTATTCATCAGTCAATTTAAGCAGGCATTTAATATACACTGACCTACATTTAGACTTGGTATTTCTGAAATCGCAGAAACATCGTTATCGTTATATAACACACAGCGATTTAAAATGCCCACTTTGTCTACAAGATTTAGAAACCTAGGTACATTTCGTTTTATGTTACCCAGTTCTGTTTGACCCAAGGGCATAGTACATGTCGCTGAAATATTACAATATGCCAAGTCAGTTTAGATGCACATTGCTTATGGTGAGTACGCACGAAAAACACAGTCAGGAATCTGTCAATCTATCGTTATAAAGTCTTTAAGTTGTGAATAATCTCTATTTCACAATGGTGTATCCTTCATGTCTTTATATTTGTATCTGCTCTTGCCTCCTATATCTCCTGTTTGGTCTTTGTTTTCGATTTCTGTTTCTTTGTATCGTTGCCCAGCTCACCCTCTCACTGCCTTTCTGTCTTTCCCTCTTTCCCAAACTTGTCATTTGGTATGTGAACTACATCCGTGTGGTATATTAAGCAGGTTTCACGTGTAGGTTTGCTTGTGTGCGAGCTGAGGTTGGGTATGAGTTGAGTTGCGTGAAGAACGAGAAATTACGCTTGTGCAAATCCTTTGAAAAAATATTTACAACAGTGAATACAAAAATGTGAAAACCATGTTGAAGAAGGGATATGTTTGACCTGTACACATTTCTCTAGTTCTGGGATTCAGTTACAAAAATATCTTGAGCTGAAAATCGACATACATTAATTTATCATTTGACTAGATTTTGATGTGGAATATCCTAAAGCAGGATGTTTGATTATAGTCCCGAGCATGTATATTACCATGAGGTATTAATGCACCTTTTCGCCTGCATTGAGATGCAAATATGACTTCAAGCGGAAGTGCAGAAACAAAACAACAACAACAACAACAACAACAACAACAACAAACTAAGAAGAAAAAGGAATATGCATTCTTCAACCTTCAAAGAAGAATATTGTCATATTGTCCTCTCTCTCTCTCTCTCTCTCTCTCTCTCTCTCTCTCTCTCTCTCTCACTGAGTTTGAACCCAGATGTGGGTGAAGGAGACGAAGAAGAAGAGTTCTACGTCGAGATCCCAGAGACGACCACGAAGACCCAGTCCTGAACCTGGAGCCAGTCAACCAAGGGCGTCACCATCAAGCAGTGCTGAAGAAAACTTGAAGAGACTTGTTCAAGAAACTGTGGTGTGGTGTGAAAGCGTGGTTGTGTGTGTGAAAAACTGGCCAGGTAAGAAGCCATTTTTATTATAACCCGGGATTAGGAAGTATTGATCTTTTATGTTTTTTTGATTATTGCATTTTGTGTGTGATTGGATTTTTCATGTTTGATATTATAAGTAGCATAGAAATTGTATTTCTTGTTCTCAGTCGTGTTAGGAGAGAGAAACGAATGCGTGACATCCCATTCCCAGAGAGGTGAATGTTTGGTGGGCGCATGAGTGTGCATATGCGTGTATGAGTGCAAAGATAACCTTGGTGTGTTACCTGACTAATAATAATACATCAACTTAGTGCACTTAAGCAATACCTTAATCATGACACGTTTAAATGGCTTGTATTCGGAACATCCGGCACTATCATTAATACGAACATTCAAAGTCCGCCATCTGTAGTCACCAATCGTTCGCACAAACACAGTAACAAAAGAACGTACACGACATATGTCCTTAGTTTGGACACCTGTGCATGTCCATTCGACCAGTATCGAGCAAACACTGACCACTAACGTGAGTGAAAAG
>JADBJO010033304.1:7500-10000 GCA_016801955.1 Conus betulinus
CGGGCCGCTCACTTAAGGCTGAAGATGCAGGAGCCAGCCAGGCCCCCCCCCCTGCCATCCGGGTCCACGTGAAGATATATGCCTGTATGTGCATACGATCATCACGTGATGAAGAAGAGGAAGGAGTAAAAGACTAGAAATGATGGTGATGAGCTGGTTATAACAGCTGTGTCTGTCTGGCCACTCACTTAAGGCTGAAGATGTTGCTGGGGGGGGGGGGGAGGGGGAAGACCGGAGGCCGAGAGATGCACCACACCACCCACCCCCCCCCCCCCCAAAAGAAAAAAAACAAAAAACAACACAGAGACAAAAGAGAACAGTAATAATGGCAATATTAATAATAATAACAATAATGATAATACCTATAGCAGTCACAATATCACAACAATAACAATGACCATAAAGATAGTAATAACAATAATGATAATAATGATAACAGTGTGACAGCAACAACAGCAACATACAATTATAACAATAAAGAGTCATAACAAAAAAATAAAGCAATCAATAAATAAATAAAAAAATAAATTAATAAAAATAATGACACTAATAATAACGAATAGAGAACAACGATAATTCCGAGAATGTACTGGTAGTAAATAGCAATCAGACAGTGAGAGAACGACATAAGGAATTATAACGATAAGAATCATAATATGTAACAAAATAAATAAATAAATAAATAAATAAATAAAAAATAAATAAATAACAACTGGTATAGAGAATAACGAGAATATATTGGTAAAACAACAATCGAGAATCGAGAGAGTAAGATGAAAAAACACCCCCCCCTCCCCCAAGGGGGGGGGGGGGGGGGGGGGGGGGGGGGGGGGGGGGGGGGGGGGGGGGGGGGGGGGGGGGGAAGGACCTATCAAACGTGACCCTCTGGGCAACTACAAGTCACTGTCAGTCATACCAGACTTCTCGGCAAGGCGCCAGAGCAGGAAAGGCGGGGGGGGCGCCGCCACGTTAAGGCTGAAGATTAGGTAGCGCGGCCGTCATGAGCTTCCGCAGCGGGTTGGAAGTTGCTTAAGGTGTGGGAACGGGCGGCGAGCTGAATCGCGGCCGGGTCTCGCCCGGCTGCTCGCCCCGGCGCGTCCGCCCCGTTCCGTACACGCATACTCCTTCGGCATTTACGCGAGCGCTCGGCGTGCGAGGTCTGAGCCGGTGCCGGCGGTAAAGGGTGCGCGATAATTGATCGATCCCGCCACTCCGGCTGCAGCGCTTCCCGCTTGCGCCGAGTCCCAGTGTGAGTTCGAACGGCTGCCGCGGTTACTCCGACGGACACGTTGGGTCTCTGCGCGGTCGGCGTCTTGACGGTCCGTAGATGGTGGCGTGCCATCGGTGACGACGGTGGGAGAGCGACCTCGCCGGTTCTCTCCAACCCGGAACGAGGGCCCTAGGTGCGTGGGACAGGAGGCTCCCTCCCCTTCGGCCTCTCAGAAAGAGTAAGCCTGGTTCATCTCGCGAAGCGCGCCCGCGCCCCGTCCCATCGGGTCGTGGTCCGGCACGTGGTAACGAGCAGGCGAGGCGAGGCGTTCGGGGACAGGCTCCGTTCCCCCTCCCCCCTCCCCTGCTAGACCGGCCCTCCCCGAGTTTGCTGCTGCTGCTGTCTCGGGGGCTGGCGTCGGTCGGACCGAAGAAGGATTCTCGCTTGCGATTGGGCCCTGAATCTGTTGTCCGCCGCCACCGCAGTCTCTGGTGAAGACCGACTCCGCGCGCTGCTTGCGCCGGCTCGCTAACGCGGATCGCCCACGGACTCATCATCTGTGAGAGCGGTCCCACCGGCAAGCCTGCATCGGCCGCTGTGCTGGTTCTTCTGTCCGACAAGGGATCAGGAGGAGGAGGACACGCAGAACACGGGTTGCATTCTGGTTGATCCTGCCAGTAGTCATATGCTTGTCTCAAAGATTAAGCCATGCATGTCTAAGTTCACACCCTCGTACGGTGAAACCGCGAATGGCTCATTAAATCAATCAGTCGAGGTTCCTTAGATGATCCAAATCTACTTGGATAACTGTGGTAATTCTAGAGCTAATACATGCCGACCAGCTCCGACCCCCCCGGGGAAAGAGCGCTTTTATTAGTTCAAAACCAGTCGGGTTCTGCCCGTCCTTTGGTGACTCTGGATAACTTTTTGCCGATCGCATGGCCCCGAGCCGGCGACGCATCTTTCAAATGTCTGCCCTATCAATGACGATGGTACGTGATCTGCCTACCATGTTAGCAACGGGTAGCGGGGAATCAGGGTTCGATTCCGGAGAGGGAGCATGAGAAACGGCTACCACATCCAAGGAAGGCAGCAGGCGCGCAACTTACCCACTCCTGGCACGGGGAGGTAGTGACGAAAAATAACAATACGGAACTCTTTTGAGGCTCCGTAATTGGAATGAGTACACTTAAAACCTTTTTAACGAGGATCTATTGGAGGGCAAGTCTGGTGCCAGCAGCCGCGGTAATTCCAGCTCCAATAGCGTATACTAAAGTTGTTGCGATTAAA
>JADBJO010033305.1:0-14740 GCA_016801955.1 Conus betulinus
AATGCATGGAGGGAAGACTAGTAAACATGGGGATCTGACAACCAAGGCAAACACAATAGACAAAGCAACAAAGACAGGGCGTAGACAGCTGTGCTTAGAGGCAGGACCAAGCAACAAAGAAAGGGTGTGTAGACAGCAGTGCTTAGAGGTAGCCTTGCTGTAGAGGGTCACAGGTCACTGGCTCTGATTGGTCTTCCAGCCTAGTGTTTCTCTGCACACACTCTGCATCAACTTTATCTGCTCTCCTTTTTCCAAATAGTTTTTTTTTCTCATCCCACACAAATCAGTCTGATGAAGCTTTTATGTTGGTTATTCTCCACACGCTATATTTAACACATTTTGTGTTTCATTATATACAGTGTACTAGTTATTCTGAATACACACTATACCTACAGTGTTGGCTTTGTTCCTATTTCTTTCACATTTGCCTTCGTTGTCAGCTATGTTGTGCTTTATTTCCAATGTTCTGACTAAACGCATGTGATGTGTTTGTGGTTGGGAGACTGCAGATTGTTCTGTCATGGAAGTTCTGTTGCATTTGCTTCAGTTAAAAATGTCGTCTATAGTTTCAAGGGGGAAACATGATTCTTGACAAGCACAGAACCTGCATTCCAGTTGTTGCTGAATGCTGGAAAACGAAGCTGTCGGTTTTTAACTGATTCATTCCATTCCCAGGTGATGCCAGTATTATTTTGGAGCTAGGAAGTTAGAGTGCATGAGAATATCAACATTTTAGACAAATTACAACTAACATTTCTTGAACATTTGTTTACAGTAAATAGAAGCTCCATGGCTTGTGTGATTTATGGAAAAACAGGAATTGATTTTGGCACTGATAAAGTCAAGAATGATCCCATTCTGGTATTATGTTGTAACTGCATGGGGTCAGTGTTCTGGTACAATGCATGTTTTCTCTGCATGACGTCATGTTAGGGTATGTTGGTTATTGCTTATTCTGCATGAGAAACATTTGTGAGCTGAAGTTACCAAACAGAAATGGGCTGTGCCAGAGTGAGGGAGCTTGTGAGAGACGGAGATTCTCCCATGGCAGATTTCATTGGAGAACAACAATGAAGTTTATTTTATGAAGAATTTGATTATTTGAAAACCGAGTTTAGGAAAGAAAATATATTTCTAATCATGCAGATGCATGCGCATTTACTTGAATTAGATAGTTTAATGGTCAGAGCATTCAATTGCAGTGCTAATAGTTGTGAGTGTGAAAACAGTTGTGGGGTCAGATTTTGAGAGGCTTGAAAAGCCTGTGTGTGCACCCAGCATCTGATAGAGGTCAGGGAAGGGCAGAATTGTGACAGGAGAAGACTGAGCTCCACCTCCTGTGGTGTGGTGCTTTAGATGCCCTGACCTATCACAGTTGACTGTAGTGTGGTGCTTTAGATGCCCTGACCTATCACAGTTGACATTAGTGTGGTGCTTTAGATGCCCTGACCTATCACAGTTGACTGTAGTGGTGGTGCTTTAGATGTCGGACCCTATCGCAGTTCACTGTAGTGTGGTGCTTTAGATGTCAGACCCTATCACAGTTCACTGTGGTGTGGTGCTTTAGATGTCCTGACCTATCACAGTTCACTGTGGTGTGGTGCTTTAGATGTCCTGACCTTGTCACAGTTCACTGTAGTGTGGTGCTTTAGATGTGTCCTGACCTATCACAGTTCACTGTGGTGTGGTGCTTTAGATGTCCTGACCTTGTCACAGTTCACTGTAGTGTGGTGCTTTAGATGTCCTGACCTATCACAGTTTCACTGTAGTGTGGTGCTTTAGATGTCCTGACCCTACCACAGTTGACTGTAGTGTGGTGCTTTAGATGTCAGACCCTATCACAGTTCACTGTGGTGTGGTGCTTTAGATGTCCTGACCTATCACAGTTCACTGTAGTGTGGTGCTTTAGATGTCCTGACCTATCACAGTTCACTGTGGTGGTGCTTTAGATGTCCTGACCTATCACAGTTCACTGTAGTGTGGTGCTTTAGATGTCCAGACCCTATCACAGTTCACTGTAGTGTGGTGCTTTAGATGTCCTGACCCTGTCACAGTTCACTGTAGTGTGGTGCTTTAGATGTCCTGACCTATCACAGTTCACTGTAGTGTGGTGCTTTAGATGTCCTGACCCTATCACAGTTCACTGTGGTGGTGCTTTAGATGTCCTGACCCTATCACAGTTCACTGTAGTGTGGTGCTTTAGATGTCCTGACCCTATCACAGTTCACTGTGGTGTGGTGCTTTAGATGATGTCCTGACCCTATCACAGTTCACTGTAGTGTGGTGCTTTAGATGTCCTGACCTATCACAGTTCACTGTAGTGTGGTGCTTTAGATGTCCTGACCCTATCACAGTTCACTGTGGTGTGGTGCTTTAGATGTCCTGACCCTATCACAGTTCACTGTGGTGTGGTGCTTTAGATGTCCTGACCCTATCACAGTTCACTGTGGTGTGGTGCTTTAGATGCCCTGACCCTATCACAGTTCACTGTAGTGTGGTGCTTTAGATGTCCTGACCTTGTCACAGTTCACTGTGGTGTGGTGCTTTAGATCCGGACCTATCACAGTTCACTGTAGTGTGGTGCTTTAGATGCCCTGACCCTGTCACAGTTCACTGTGGTGGTGGTGCTTTAGATGCCCTGACCTATCACAGTTCACTGTAGTGTGGTGCTTTAGATGTCCTGACCTATCACAGTTCACTGTAGTGTGGTGCTTTAGATGCCCTGACCCTGTCACAGTTCACTGTAGTGTGGTGCTTTAGATGCCCTGACCCTGTCACAGTTCACTGTAGTGTGGTGCTTTAGATGTCCTGACCCTATCACAGTTCACTGTAGTGTGGTGCTTTAGATGTCCTGACCCTATCACAGTTCACTGTAGTGTGGTGCTTTAGATGCCCTGACCCTGTCACAGTTCACTGTGGTGGTGCTTTAGATGCCCTGACCTATCACAGTTCACTGTAGTGTGGTGCTTTAGATGCCCTGACCTTGTCACAGTTCACTGTAGTGTGGTGCTTTAGATGCCCTGACCCTGTCACAGTTCACTGTAGTGTGGTGCTTTAGATGCCCTGACCCTGTCACAGTTCACTGTAGTGTGGTGCTTTAGATGTCCTGACCTATCACAGTTCACTGTAGTGTGGTGCTTTAGATGTCCTGACCTTGTCACAGTTCACTGTAGTGTGGTGCTTTAGATGCCCTGACCCTGTCACAGTTCACTGTAGTGTGGTGCTTTAGATGTCCTGACCTATCACAGTTCACTGTAGTGTGGTGCTTTAGATGCCCTGACCCTGTCACAGTTCACTGTAGTGTGGTGCTTTAGATGTCCTGACCTATCACAGTTCACTGTAGTGTGGTGCTTTAGATGTCCTGACCTTGTCACAGTTCACTGTAGTGTGGTGCTTTAGATGCCCTGACCCTGTCACAGTTCACTGTAGTGTGGTGCTTTAGATGTCCTGACCTATCACAGTTCACTGTAGTGTGGTGCTTTAGATGTCCTGACCTTGTCACAGTTCACTGTAGTGTGGTGCTTTAGATGTCCTGACCCTATCACAGTTCACTGTGGTGTGGTGCTTTAGATGTCCTGACCCTGTCACAGTTCACTGTGGTGTGGTGCTTTAGATGTCCTGACCCTATCACAGTTCACTGTGGTGTGGTGCTTTAGATGTCCTGACCCTATCACAGTTCACTGTGGTGGTGCTTTAGATGTCCTGACCCTGTCACAGTTCACTGTGGTGGTGCTTTAGATGCCCTGACCCTATCACAGTTCACTGTAGTGTGGTGCTTTAGATGTCCTGACCTTGTCACAGTTCACTGTAGTGTGGTGCTTTAGATGTCCTGACCTTGTCACAGTTCACTGTAGTGTGGTGCTTTAGATGTCCTGACCTTGTCACAGTTCACTGTAGTGTGGTGCTTTAGATGTCCTGACCTTGTCACAGTTCACTGTGGTGTGGTGCTTTAGATGTCCTGACCCTGTCACAGTTCACTGTGGTGGTGCTTTAGATGCCCTGACCTATCACAGTTCACTGTAGTGTGGTGCTTTAGATGTCCTGACCTTGTCACAGTTCACTGTGGTGGTGCTTTAGATGCCCCTGACCTATCACAGTTCACTGTAGTGTGGTGCTTTAGATGTCCTGACCCTATCACAGTTCACTGTGGTGGTGCTTTAGATGCCCTGACCCTGTCACAGTTCACTGTGGTGTGGTGCTTTAGATGCCCTGACCTTGTCACAGTTCACTGTGGTGTGGTGCTTTAGATGTCCTGACCTATCACAGTTCACTGTAGTGTGGGTGCTTTAGATGTCCTGACCTTGTCACAGTTCACTGTAGTGTGGTGCTTTAGATGTCCTGACCTTGTCACAGTTCACTGTAGTGTGGTGCTTTAGATGTCCTGACCTATCACAGTTCACTGTGGTGGTGCTTTAGATGCCCTGACCCTGTCACAGTTCACTGTGGTGTGGTGCTTTAGATGCCCTGACTTGTCACAGTTCACTGTAGTGTGGTGCTTTAGATGTCCTGACCTTGTCACAGTTCACTGTAGTGTGGTGCTTTAGATGTCCTGACCTATCACAGTTCACTGTAGTGTGGTGCTTTAGATGTCCTGACCCTGTCACAGTTCACTGTAGTGTGGTGCTTTAGATGTCCTGACCTATCACAGTTCACTGTAGTGTGGTGCTTTAGATGTCCTGACCCTATCACAGTTCACTGTGGTGTGGTGCTTTAGATGTCCTGACCCTATCACAGTTCACTGTGGTGTGGTGCTTTAGATGTCCTGACCTTGTCACAGTTCACTGTGGTGTGGTGCTTTAGATGTCCTGACCTTGTCACAGTTCACTGTGGTGGTGCTTTAGATGCCCTGACCCTATCACAGTTCACTGTAGTGTGGTGCTTAGATGCCCTGACCTATCACAGTTCACTGTGGTGTGCTTTATATGCCCAGACCCTTTGAACACTGTGAAGGTTTGACCTTTGACCTATACATCAGGCCGTCCATGGCCCATGTCTGTGTTGAAGGATGGGGCCCTATGCATAATTGAAGGGGGGGGGGGGGGGGGGGGGGGGGTTGTTGTCAACAGTTTCACACTGACTTGCTGTGTCTCTGTGGTCAACAGTTTCACACTGACTTGCTGTGTCTCCCTGATGGAGGGGTCTGGTCAACAGTTTCACTCTGACTTGCTGCTGTGTCTCTTTGGTCAACAGTTTCACACTGACTTGCTGTGTCTCCCTGATGGAGGGGTCTGTGGTCAACAGTTTCACACTGACTTGCTGTGTTTTCCTAATGGAGGGGTCTGTGGTCAACAGTTTCACTCTGACTTGCTGTGTCTCCCTGATGGAGGGGTCTGTGGTCAACAGTTTCACACTGACTTGCTGTGTTTTCCTAATGGAGGGGTCTGTGGTCAACAGTTTCACACTGACTTGCTGTGTTTTCCTAATGGAGGGGTCTGTGGTCACACAGTTTCACGCTGACTTGCTGTGTCTCTGTGGTCATCAGTTTCACACTGACTTGCTGTGTCTCCCTGATGGAGGGGTCTGTGGTCAACAGTTTCACACTGACTTGCTGTGTTTTCCTAATGGAGGGGTCTGTGGTCAACAGTTTCACACTGAATTGCTGTGTTTTCCTAATGGAGGGGTCTGTGGTCAACAGTTTCACTCTGACTTGCTGTGTCTCCCTGATGGAGGGTCTGTGGTCAACAGTTTCACACTGACTTGCTGTGTTTTCCTAATGGAAGGGTCTGTGGTCAACAGTTTCACACTGACTTGCTGTGTCTTCCTGATGGAGGGGTCTGTGGTCAACAGTTTCACACTGACTTGCTGTGTCTCCCTGATGGAGGGGTCTGTGGTCAACAGTTTCACACTGACTTGCTGTGTCTCTGTGGTCAGCAGTTTCACACTGACTTGCTGTGTCTCTGTGGTCAACAGTTTCACACTGACTTGCTGTGTCTCTGTGGTCAACAGTTTCACACTGACTTGCTGTGTTTTCCTGATGGAGGGGTCTGTGGTCAACAGTTTCACTCTGACTTGCTGTGTCTCTTTGGTCAACAGTTTCACTCTGACTTGCTGTGTCTCTTTGGTCAACAGTTTCACACTGACTTGCTGTGTCTCTGTGGTCAACAGTTTCACACTGACTTGCTGTGTCTCTGTGGTCAACAGTTTCACACTGACTTGCTGTGTCTCTGTGGTCAACAGTTTCACACTGACTTGCTGTGTCTCTGTGGTCAACAGTTTCACACTGATTTGCTGTGTCTCTGTGGTCAACAGTTTCACACTGACTTGTGTCTCCCTGATGGAGGGGTCTGTGGCGCCTATCCTCAGCTAGAGACTAAGCTCTAAGTGCTTACAGACCGCATTCTTGTTTACACAACGGGCTGCCTACCTGGGTTTGCGCATGGGGCTGCCTACCTGGGTTTGCGCATGGGGCTGCCTACCAGGGTATACACAACAGGCTGCCTACTGGGTTTACACAACAGGCTGCCTACCTGGGTTTACACATGGGGCTGCCTACCTGGGTTTACACATGGGGCTGCCTACCTGGGTTTACACATGGGGCTGCCTACCTGGGTTAACACAACGGGCTGCCTACCTGGGTTTGCATAATGGGCTGCCTACCTGGGTTTGCACAACAGGCTGCTGCTGGCGCTTCATTCAGTCATTTCCCATGTCATCCAGTCAATGTTGTTCACTCCATTTACTGGTGGTGCCCCCCTTCCCCTCTGTACGTACAAGTGTTAAAGAAGATTTTGTAGTGGACACATGGCTACTGGTGGTGCCCCCCTTCCCCTCTGTACGTACAAGTGTTAAAGAAGATTTTGTAGTGGACACATGGCTACTGGTGGTGCCCCTTTCCCCTCTGTACTTACAAATGTTAAAGAGGATTTTGTAGTGGGCACAAGGCTACTGGCCCATTTTGTAGTGGGCACAAGGCTACTTGCGGTGCCCCCCTTCCCATCTGTACTTACAAGTGTTAAAAAGAGGATTTTGTAGTGGGCACAAGGCTACTGGTGGTGCCCCCCTTCCCCTCTGTACTTACAAGTGTTAAAGAGGATTTTGTGTAGTGGGCACAAGGCTACTTGGTGTGCCCCCATCCCCTCTCTGCCTACAAGAGTTAAAGAGGATTTATTTGATCATCACACTTCCTGTGATGTTGCACACATGTTGGAGAATGTTCTTGTGGTCACTAGATAAGTAGATTGGCCAAGGAAGAGCTAGATTTTGATTGGAACTCGAAGCGAATAGCAACATCTTGACATGAAGGGCAATATCTCTTCAGCCTAAAGACCAGGCAGAGTAACACCTTGTCATGAAGGGCAATATCTCTTCAGCTTAGAGACCAGGCAGAGTAACACCCTGACATGAAGGGCAATATCTCTTCAGCCTAGAGATCAGGCAGAGCAACACCTTGACATGAAGGGCAATATCTCTTCAGCCTAAAGACCAGGCAGAGTAACACCTTGACATGAAGGGCAATATCTCTTCAGCCTAAAGACCAGGCAGGGTGTAACACCTTGACATGAAGGGCAATATCTCTTCAGCCTACAGACCTGGCAGAGTAACACCTTGACATGAAGGGCATATATCTCTTCAGCCTAAAGACCAGGCAGAGTAACACCTTGACATGAAGGGCAATATCTCTTCAGCCTAAAGACCAGGCAGGGTGTAACACCTTGACATGAAGGGCAATATCTCTTCAGCCTAAAGACCAGGCAGAGTAACACCTTGAGATGTAGGGCAACATCTCTTCAGCCTACAGACCGGGCAGAGTAACACCTTGACATGAAGGGCAATACCTCTTCAGCCTAAAGACCAGGCAGAGTAACACCTTGACATGAAGGGCAATATCTCTTCAGCCTAAAGACCAGGCAGAGTAACACCTTGACATGAAGGGCAATATCTCTTCAGCCTAAAGACCAGGCAGAGTAACACGTTGACATGTAGGGCAATATCTCTTCAGCCTACAGACCAGGCTGGGTGTAACACACTGATGTCAAAGCTCTTCAGGTGAAATGTGTCAGCACAGGAGTATTTCTGGAGTGCCCTGTGACACAATGTGGCATGATTCCATAGAAATCCAGTGTTTGAGTGTTTCATCATATGATGCGCTCCATGGAGTTGGCAGAGTTGGAGTTGAAGTGGATTGTGTGAGTTGGTGAACAGAGCAATGACTTGCTGTTATTCTGAAGTCAGCTCTATCAATGTTCAGAGACTGTATCCAGGGATTCTTGAAGTGTGAGTTGTGTGACAGAACCTGTAAGAGTGTGTTGTCAGAATCTGTGGGGATGTCAGCCCATCATCATATGTAGCATTCCTTTCTTCCCTGTGACATGTGATGTTATCAATAAATTGGGCCATGCTGATTGGTTATTTATTATCGGTGATCGAATCAAACATTGGCTTCCAGTCTGCTTTATTTCATTGATCTGCTTCTTCCTTCTTGTCCGTCGTCTTTCCCTGCAGTGTCTGTAGTGCGCAGTGCGCCTCACAGCGTCAGCCCAGCCTCGTTGATGAATGTAGCCGTTTTCTCCAGGTCTTGTCGGCAGCCGTGGAGCTTCGTGTGCAGCGGAGTCGGCGTTGGCCACACGGTTTCTCTCAGTCCCTTGAGAAGGGGACAGGTCTGTAGGATGTGTTCTGGTGTTTGGTCTTCAAGACCACAGGAGCAGGAGGGGGAAGGCGCCAGCTTCAGCTTCCTATGCAGGTGGCCATTGAGTCGGCAGTGGCCAGTTCTGAGTCTCATAATGACCACCTGCTCCTGTCTCTCCAGAGATGGAAGGCATCCCTTGTGGGTTGTGGTCGCATCAGAGCCTTCACAAGGTCTTCTTCTCTGCGAAGCTGACGCTGTGTCTGGTTGTCTTCCTCTGGCTCCGGTTTTGGCGAGCTGATCGGCTGCCTCGTTCCCTGGGACTCCGCAGTGTGGCAGGTACCCATTGCAGGACTACTCGTCTACTTTTGGCGAGTTTCCTGGAGTTTCTCCATTAGACGAGGAAGTTTGTCTCCTGCAAGGGCCTCCAGGACGGACAGCGCGTCAGAGAGGAAGACAACTTGGGTGCAGTCGCTCTGTGAATCATGAATCATGGAGGCTGCCTGCATGAGGGCCTGAACTTCTGCAGCATAATTGGAGCAGTGTTTCCCAGTTGGTATCCCTGCTGTGGTGGTGTGTCCCTCAGGTGACTTGATGAATACGCCCGCTCCTCCATCAGACACTGCGTTGGTTGCTGAGCCGTCGGTGTACGCATGTATCCAGGATTCTTCAGGGTACTTCTCAGCAATCATGGCAAGTGTGAGAGTGCGTTTGACGATGTCATCCTGAGAGTCTCCTGAGGCAACCTGTGGAACTGTTGTGGAGATGTGAAGATTTGTGAAGTCTTCATTCCAGGGCTGTGGCAGATCAGAGGGGTCCAGTGGGTTGGCAGGTGGCAAGCCATCTTGATGCTCCCTGGCAAGACTCTTGCTTTCATGGATGAAGCTACTGCGTTTGAGACGATTCTTGGTCAGGTTCTGCATCCTCTTGTTCATCGGATGTTGAGGCAGGCACTTGAATTTCTCTGCCTGAACCATGGTCTTTGCGTCTCTCCTCTGGTGGAGGGGCTGTATGGCAGTAACCTCCTCCATGGCTTTGATTGGTGTGGATCGCATGGACCCGGTGATGATCCTGAGGGCTTTGATTTTGGACCCTATCCAGGGATTGCTGGTGGGTCTTCGCTGCTGTTGACCAAGCTGTTGAGCCATACTCAAGATGGGGCCTGACTGCTCCCTGGTAGACGCGCTTGAGTATTTGTTCGTTTTGCTCCCCAGCTGGTTCCGGCTAGCTTCCGCAGAATGGCAAGCTTTCGTCTGGCCTTTGCTTCAGCTTTCTGGATGTGTGGTCGCCAGGTTTGCTTCTTGTCAAAGGTGACACCAAGATAGGTTGCCTCCTCTTCGTGTTTCAGGGCTGTGTCTCCAAGTTTGATGGGCCCAGCCTTTTGTTTTGTTGACAAGGTGAAGAGTGTTGTGGAAGATTTCTCCTTGTTGATTGCCACACACCACATCATCTGCCCATGCCGCCAGCTTGTCAGCCGCTTGTTGCATTCTGTATGTGGCAGTAGTGGCATGCTCTTCCTTGCACCACAGCACCAGGTCATCTGCATAAAGTGCAGCATGGATACCTTTGGGAAGTTCTTGGATGAGGTCATTAATGAAGACCAGAAGAGTGTAGGCGAGAGGACGCCTCCTTGTGGGACTCCATGTCGCAGCAGTACTTTTTTGCCTTTTTTCGTCCGTTGACTGTGACTCTTGCTCTGCGGTTGTGGAGGTAGGATCTGATCCAATGCAGCATGTTGCCAGCGCGACTCCACATCTATGCAGTTTCACGAGGAGGCCATCAGTCCAGACTTTGTCAAAGGCCTTTTGTAGATCGATCCAGGTGGCAAAGACAAGCTTTTGCTCCTGGAACGCATCCTCGATTTCTTGGGAGAGGTAGGTGGTGGCCTGGTCTTCTGTGCTGCGCGAAACTGTCTGAAGCCTGCCTGTTCAGGAGCCAGGATGTTTTCAGTCTCGAGATACCAAAGCAGGCGCTGGTTGACCATCCTCTCTAGGGTCTTGATGACGCAGCTGGTGAGGCTGATTGGCCTGTAACTGGCAGCCTTCTTCTTGTCCTTGCCCTTTTTTGAGGACAGGGATCATGATGGCTTCTCTCCAAACTTGTGCCAAGTCTCCAGTTTCCCAGCTCAGGTTGAAGACCTCTAGAAGTTTGAGGGTGGCTGTGCTGCCAAGGTGCTTCAGCATCTCGTTAGTGATCCCATCTGGCCCTGGGGATTTCCGAGTTTTCAGCTTCCTCAGAGCTGTCTGAGAGCTCATGGAGAGTAAGGGGCTGCTTCATGGGTTTCACGTTGGTGTCTTGTCGTCTCTCTCTCTGTTCTCTTCTTGCTTCTCTTTGCTGAGGAGTGCTGACAGGTATAGTGCTCTCGCTTGCGTAGATATCAGCAAAGCGGTTTTAGCTGCGCATCTCCCTGTCAGCATCTCTCCATTCTCTTCCAGTGTGATGATGTTCTGGCCTTTGCTGTCCTCATCGTTGAGTTGGCCTACAACTCTCCACAGTTTTGAGCCACCTTTCTCAAAGTTCAGGGCTGCTGTCTTCTCTCTCCAGCTTTTGCGCCTGGCCTGGATCTTTGCCTTGAGGAATTTGGCTTTTGTCTGCTGCAGTCGCAGGTGGTTCTCGTCCGATGGGGTTGTTTTCTGCATCTTGTCTGGCCTCTGTCATCTCGTCCTGTAGCTCTTGAAGCTGGTTGCTCCAGTAGGTTTGTACTCTTTCTGAGCACCACGTGGAATGGTCTCTTTGGCAGCCTGCAAGATGCTGGCGTTCAGGACTCTGACAACATTGTTTATGTCTCTGCCTTGGACTTGGTCCTTGGTGAGAACGTTGGTGCGGTGACTGAAAAGCCTCCATTTTGCCTTCTTGTAGTTCCAGCGTGCGGGCACTGGGCGACTGGCTGTGCTTTTGTTGATCTTCAGGAACACTGGCCTGTGGTCGCGCTACCTCCTAGCTGCTCTCCCACTTCCCTGGTGATGTCCTGGTGTACATCTTCAGTGCAGAGAGCAAGGTCTGGGGTGGAGGTAGTGCGCCATCGTCTGGAGTAGAAGGTTGGAGTGTCACTTGGGGAGTTGATCAGACGAGATGATGTTCGTCTTGCCAGTCTTCCACTTCTTCTCCTCGGCGATCCATCTGGCTGTAACCCCAGCTCTGGGAGTGACTGTTGAATCACCTACTGCGATAAAGCTCGAGCCTGGGACGTTGATGGTGCCGAGTGACAGTGGCTGGTTGTCAGGGCAGTAGAAGTTCAGGATGTGCAACTCTGTGTGTGTCATTCAGTTTGGCCCGAATCATCTGGTACTCAGCACCCTCCATGTGGACTGCTGTTTCGCTGGCATCGATGTTGTTCCGGACAAGTGTCAGGATTCCGCCCTTGCTTCTGTCAGCTCTGTCCCATCTAAATGGCTGGTAGCCTCGGATTTTGAATGCCTTTCCCGTTTTCAGGTGGGTTTCTTGAATGCAGCAGACGTTGATGTTTTCCTCGTGCAGGATGTGTTCAAGCTCCGTCTTTTTATTCATGACTCCTTCTGCATTCCAATGCATCACCTTGAAAGGTTGTTGCTTCTTGGATGTTGTTGTTGAAGTGCTGCCAGTCGCTGTCCTCTGCCGCCCCTGGCGTGACAAGGCGGACGAGAGGGACCTCCAGTCGCTGTGGGTGGACTCCGTTGAGGCTCGGAGCCCGGCGCTGCCCCATCCTGGAGGGACCTCAATGGGCGAGCGCCATTCTCATCTCGGCTGGCTGACATTGTCATATGGCGATGATGCGTGGTGTCGTGGTTTATTAGAGTGCGCCGTGCAGCCCAACACCTCCGTCTTCAGCACTCGAGGTTTCTGTAGGGGTTACCCCGCCCTTAGCTCATGGTCCAAAGTCCTGCCCTGTGAGCACAGGGGGGATGTTTTTCTCCGAGGGTCCCACCCCGTAGCTAGAGTTTTTTAACGCGCCTCATGATCGCGTGATGAACCCGTCATGGGACATATGGGGTATTTCTTGAGTGCAGCAGTGCCACCTGCTGCCCCCACCCCGTCCTGCTGGGAGCACCGCCAGTTGGTCCGGGACTGCTTATTCGACCAGGCGGGCCTGACTTATATCGCAGCTAACCCTCATATCTGAGGGCCGTTCCCCTATCCGCCACCCGGGGACCCGCGGGTTGGGGATGGTCGCCCCGCCACTCAGTGCCTGTGGTTGGTGGGTTGGCGTTGCATCATGCTGTGTCTGTAGTGTGCAGTGCCTGTGGTTGGTGGGTTGGAGTTGCATCATGCTGTGTCTGTAGTGTGCAGTGCCTGTGGTTGGTGGGTTGGGGTTGCATCATGCTGTGTCTGTGAAGCCTTAGTTGTGTGTCATTTGAAGAGGATGCATTTGTCAAACTGACTGGTTTCCTTCATGTTGTGTATTATGACTGAGCATCACTGTGAACTCCGGTGTGTATCTCTGTCCTTCATGTTGTGAATTATAACTGAGCGTCACTGTGCACTCCGGTGTGTATCTCTGTCCTTCATGTTGTGAATTATGACTGAGCATCACTGCGTATCTCTGTGTTTTTTGCCTGTTTCCAGCACCACTGCAGCCTGTCTTGTTACCTTCATTACCGTTAACACCTGACCTTTCTCTTGTCGTTTCCTTCATGACCGTTAACACCTGACCTTTCTCTTGTCTTGTTGTTTATGTGGAGTTATAGATGTGACATCAGAGGACTGGTAGATTGTTGTTTCACGTGACGCAGTTCATGTCAGGTGGATACTGACCCTGTGTTTTCTTCCTGTCAGAAATGGGAACATCAATGAGATCAGCAAGGCGGGCAGTCTGCACGAGTTCCTGATGGGGCTGCACAAGGAGTTCGGCCCCATCGCCTCCTTCTGGTGGGGCAAGCAGTACACCGTCAGCATCTCCACCCCGGAACTCTTCCGCCAGCACCAGCACGTCTTTGACCGCCCAGGTCAGCTGCCTCAAAGCCAGGGCCGCCCTGGGTTAGGGGGGGGGGGGGGGGGGGGGGGGGGGGGAGGGGGAGTAAGGGATGGGAGGAGAAGGGATCAGGAAGGGAGTGCAGGGATTTGCTGGGGGGGTGGGGGTGGGGGGTGGGGGCGAGGGGGGGGAGGGAGGACGGGGATGGGGTTGGGGTGTGTGGGGGAGAGGATAGGATAGAGGTTATTCATTGATCAAAACTTGGCTTTTTGAATCCGGCATTGTGGTTTGGGAGGGGTGAGAGAGACGAAGGAAAAGAGTGAGCATGTATGGAATAAGTTGAATTGGTATTGTTACCATTTTTAAGTAACTTTAACACATGATATATGTTGACTTGGAATTCATTACCACTTTTTAAGTGCCTTTGACACATGAAATAAGTTGAATTGGAATTTATTACCACTTTTAAGTGCCTTTGACACATGAAATAAGTTGAATGGAATTCATTACCACATTTTAAGTGCCTTTGATACATGAAACAAGTTGAATTGGAATTTATTACCACTTTTTAAGTGCCTTTAACACATGAAATAAGTTGAATTGGAATTGGTATTTGTTATCACTTTCTAGATACCTTTGACTGTTTTTTTTATAGTTATTTTGACCACATTGTACAATGTAAATAAATGTATGCAAGAATGGCTTTCTCCTGTGGAAAAAACAACCCATGCGTGAAGTAGGTTTGCATGCCTGGCAGGTGGGTATGGGTGTGTTGGTTTGCATGCCTGAAGTACAGGTGGTGGGTAGTATGGGGTATGGGTGTGGTGGTTTGCATGTTGAAGTACAGGTGGGCATGCCTGAAGACAGGTGGGCAGTATGGGTGTGGTGGTTTGCATGCCTGAAGTACAGGTGGGCAGTATGGGTGGTGGTGGTTTTGCATGTCTGAAGTACAGGTGGGCAGTATGGGTGTGGTGGTTTGCATGCCTGAAGTACAGGTGGGCAGTATGGGTGTGGTGGTTTGCATGCCTGAAGTACAGGTGGGCAGTATGGGTGTGGTGGTTTGCATGTGAAGGTGGGGTATGGGTGTGGTGGTTTGCATGTCTGAAGTACAGGTGGGCAGTATGGGTGTGGTGGTTTGCATGTCTGAAGTACAGGTGGGCAGTATGGGTGTGTGGGTTTGCATGCCTGAAGTACTGAAGTATGGGGTGGGCATGCCTGAAGTACAGGTGGGTGGGTGTGGGTTTGCATGCCTGAAGTACAGGTGGGCAGTTGCATTCCTTAAGTCCAGG
>JADBJO010033306.1:0-14740 GCA_016801955.1 Conus betulinus
CTCTTTTTTGCTTGTTGTTCGTTGCCATGTTCTGCTTCGGCCTGTGGGCGATATGCGTCTCTTCTCCCCCTCTCTCTCTCTCCTCTCTCTTCTCTCTCCGTCACACACACACACACACACACATACACACACACACACACACACACACATCACACAAACACACACACACACACTACACTACACTAGGCCCCTTATATCCTCAATCACCAGAAGGTTAAGGACACACGTATGATGTGAATCCACACTGACCTTCAACAGGAGGCGGTAGTCCTAGACGAAAAAAGGGAAGAAAAAAGGAGGCAGGGGTGGCAGGGAGAGAAGCCGAGGTAGATAAAGGCGCAAGAAGGAATGAAAACTTGAATGCATGCGGACTGCGTTACCGCCTGCCTTTATTGCTTCTTGTTTTATGGGACAGCGTTTTTGTCAGTTTCAATTTGCTTAACGACGTGTCTCCCTTCTCCTCTGGTGCTTTTTTCCCCCCTCAAAGTGCCCTGTACAGACCCCTATACAGCAAAGGTGTCGCCATGTACGAAATGGCACCTTAGCATCTTCAAAAGACGTCATTTACGGTTTCAGCTGGGGGAAAAAAATAAAAGAAATGTTTTTTTCAGGCGGTTTGGGTTTGTTTGTTTTGTTTTCCATCTATATTTTCAAATGGTATGATTTTTTTCAGCCAGCCTCGAAAGGTCATTATCAGGGTTCTGAACTTTCCTAGAACACTTCAGTGCCATCAACATGAATCCGTAATAAGGTCACATCAGCGCTATCAACACCAGATTTTTCGGATTCATATCTTCAGCCAATGTTCAACCTAATTCAATCTTCGTCGAGCACGTGACAATGTTGTGTTGGCAGGAAGGACGACACAACACAGAACGAAAAACACGCACATGATATCAGTGTTATGCTTGCCACATCATGCTCGGAAGACTAACATTAAGCATCACGCCTCCGATATGGCTATCTCTGTGGTGGGATTAAAGACGGAAGGGATGGAGGATGATGACGGTGTCTGGAAGTCTTGTCATGAAGATATGCAAGGCGACCACACAAGGCCTCCTCGGGGCTGTGGTAACATTAGGAATAAAAAAGGTTACATCGCAAAACATAACTAACAAAAAAAACAATGAAAGACAGGTACCCAGAATGCTGACAACAAATCAGAAAAAAGATCTCGATGAAGGAGGGGAATTTGTGACATAAAATCAAGTCGCTAAAATTAAACCCAATTGCAAAGAACTATCGCAGCACTGACAAATACATAAAAACTCTATGTAAACAAATCAATTTTGAAACAAAAAAAAGACGCCCATAAAATAAGAACTGTCATTTCCTCCAACCACTTACAACCGGTTTTAAACGAAACATTTAGGAGCAAGATTTTGTGAAGTTAGTCTCAAGAGGCCGCCGGAGAGCGAGGAGAGAGAGAGAGAGAGAGAGATCGAGAGAGGAGAGAGAGAGAGAGAGAGACGAGACGGAGCGGAGTGGAGGGGTTAAAACACCAGTTGTGACATTACAATGCATATATTAATTGGGTGGAAAAAAAAAGGAATTTAAAACAGATGATCTTGTCCATTCTGCAACAATAATCTTTCAATGACACTGACCAGAACTGTTTTTTACTTTTTTTTTTTCTCCTTCGCTTTCTGAAGCTTCCAAGAGAACACATCAATGGTCTCTATTGCAAGTCTCTTCAAATATAACCTAAATCCCATTTTTGGCGTCGTCGACCTATGGACACCCAGTAAGGAAGATAATAGTACCAGAGATTATTCCATGGAAGAAGGAAGAGAAGAAGAAGAATAGAAGAGAAGAAGAAGACGAAGAAGAAGAGGAGGAGGATGAACGAAAACAGAAGGGAAAAAAGAAAAAAACGGATAGGGTCTTGTGTTGTTGTGTTGTTTTGTTGTTGTTGTTGTTGTTTTTTGTCGGCAGGGGTATTGGTGGGTATTAATAGGCACATTGTGTGGTTTTCTAAGTCCGATGTGAGGTTCGCGACGGACGACGGAAGAGATGTTAAAACAAAACTGTCACGAGGTTTTGTGAGACCAGGGAGGAATTTTGTTTGCAAAACAGATGTATGTGTGCACTGTCTAAGGCCAAACTATGAAGGAGAAGAGATGAAGATTTTGAGTCCTCGTGAAGCACCATGTTGTTTGTGTTTATGTCATTTTGAAATTCAAACAAGAAAAAGTGTGGCTTTGTGAAACACCGTAGACAGAATATTTATGTTAAATAATGTAAAGAAATAGTATTGATTGAGCAGGCTCTCTTCTGTCTGACTGACTGGTTGTATGCTGACGTTGCGTGAGCCAGTCGATCAGTGACCAAGGCTTGTCTAACCTCCGGCCGTGTATCATTAACTGACCTACCGTGGCTATCAAGTTGTTCATTATTGCATGCATATCCACCACACTTTCCCACCTTCAAGTTGTACTGGCTGATTGCAGTCCCAATTAGTTATTGATATAACCTGTGTATTCCCTTCCCCGAACGCGAATGTAAAGGATTCATTTTTTTTTCAGAGTGATGGGGGATCGGAGATATCCCTATCGGCCGGTTTCTTGGCCGTTTTTCAGTCCCAGAAATACAGGGAAATGAGCATCTGATAATTAAGCATCTCATAGAATTATACACATGCACGTGCGCTACGCGTGCCGTCTGCGCGCGCGAGCACCACACACACACACCAACATATATATATATATTATATATAGATATATATATATATATCTATATATATATATATCATACATACATTACACTAAGGGACACACACCACACCACACCACACAACACACACACACACACCACCCACGTTACGCGCGCAGCGCGCAAACACACACACACACACACACACACCATACACACGCGCGCGCCACGCACACACACACACCACACCACATACACACACGGTGCGCGCGCGCACACACACACACACCACACAAACACACACAACACACGCACACACACACACAAACAAACACACGCGCGCGCGCGCGCGCTCACACACACACGCGCGCGCGCACACCAGTGTTGACATCCATTCAAGACACCCGCCATGAGCACACACGAAGATCGAGAGAGGGGATGAGAGAGAGCACGAGGGAGACGGGAGAGAGGAGAGAGAGAGAGAAATTGTGGTCCCTGTGGGTTGCCCATTTCTCAGCAGCACATGAAATGGATGGCTGCAATCAGTCTTGTGACAAGATCGTGGGAATCTGCCAGCCTAAACAAAGCTGCTTCCCGTACTCTCTGTTTGTTCGCTCGCCCCGGGAAGGGCGAGTTTTTTAGCAGAAAAGGAAAAGCGAGAGGGAAAGAGCAACATGTTGAACAGATTGACGCAGGGGAAAGAGACAGGAGCAGCGGAGGGGGGGGCAGAACCAGGTGATCTAGGAGGACGCAGTTCGGTGCATGGGCAGGGCAAGGGAGCAGGTCCAGCTGCACGACAATTCATTTCTTTTCTTCTCTGCAGAATGGAGGGGAACACGCCATCAGCACAATGATGAGATCCTTGATTCTCCTGGCCCCGCAAAATTAGCCAACACACCACACACACATACACACACAGCGGCGTCGCGCGCGCGCGCTGGCGCATGGCAGCATGCCCAGCGAACATACACATACACGAGCATGCGCACGCACACGTATGCTCACATACACGTAAACGCGACAGACAGCAGAGAGAGAGAGAGAGAGAGAGACATACAGACAATACCCTCCCTCTCGCTCTCTCTCTCTCTCTCTCTCTCTCTCTCTCTCTCTCTCACACACACACACACACACACACACACACACACACACACATACACACACACACACGCACGCACACACACACACACACCACACACACACACACAACACACATGCGCACACCACACAAACAAACAAATACAACACACTGCGCGCGCGCGCGGCGCGCGCGCAACAGGACGCACAAACGCCTCTGAGTAAGCAAACCGTCCCTTTGTCGGTATATCTTTAAAAACACACACACACACACACACACACCACACACACACACACACACACACACACACACACACACGCCCACGCACACACACACCAATCAAACGGGTGAGGGGCCAAACCAGATTACAGGGTGACTGCCTCGTAAACAATGGTCAGAGAGCAAACGAATAATGCCCTGCTGACTTACAGCAGATTCCACCACGCTGGCCCCGCACCACATGCATCGTTTCCCGTTTCATCTGCGGGCGTGCAGTCTAAGATACTGGCCACAGGACATGATACTGGGTATCAGCGGAACAGCACAGCATCGGCCACGTTTCAATCATGAGACGTGACGTGATGGGAAGAGCAGAGAGAACGCACACAAACACAGGCAATCTCTCTGCTCTCTCTCTCTCTCTCTCTCTCATCTCTCTCTCTCTCTCTTCCTCTCTTCTCTCTCTCTCGTTCTTCTCTATCTCTCCAACCGTTTTCTCTCTCTCTCTCTCAAAGCTGGTCTTGCTGTGGCGGGGGTCCCTGCTTTTTGCGCATCTTCAGGCGCTCCTTCATTTTCAGCAGCAGAGAGATTCAGGTTCAGGTCGCCGTCAGCGGCGCCACTGGTGGTGATGGTGGTGGTGGTAGTGGTGCTGTGGATGACGGCAGGTTCGGCCTCTGATGTCTGGCTGACCACAGCGGCTTCCCCATCAGATCCTCCATTCATCCCATTAGTGGCCGTGCCAAGTGGGGCTTCTTCACTTTCAGCTTCAGCACTGTTTTTTTGTGGCGTTTCCTCCTCCTCCACGTCCACTTCAGCTGGGGGGGTTTGATGGCTGAGAGTCTGTGGGGTCCGTCTCCTCATTTCTGGTCTCTGCAGAATCCTCTGTCACCACTGCTGCTGCCACATCCTGGACTTCTGGCACCTTTTCTCCTCTTGTTCTGAATGTGGTCCAGGCTGACTATCTTCAGCCAGCTCTGCTTCTTCCTGCTCACAGTCTTTTCTCACTTCCCCTTCTGGGTCTGCCTTGGCTTTCCTCTTCCTCTTCAACTTGGGCCGCTGCCTTCTCTCTTCTTCCTTCAAAACATCCTGCTCAGTTCCCTCATTCTGAACATTCTGGACCTCGCTGGCACCGGAGCGGATTCCACCTGCTCTGCCACCATGGCTGTCACACGGTCTCCTGTTTCTGCCAGTCGTGTGGGGTGCTGATGACGACCACACTGGTCATGGAGCTGCAGACGGTCTGGCCCTGCCTCTTGAAGTAGTCGTCGGTGGCCTTGTCCACCACCAGCATGGAGGTCTTGTCCCCCTGCTCTTGATCTTCTGGATGACCACCGTGTGGTTGCTGGCCTCGATGTTCTCCCCGTTCACCTCAATGATGCGGTCCCCTTCTTTCAGGGCCACCCAGCTCCCGCTGGGGAGTCAGGGTCCACGATGCCAATGTACTGGCCTGGCTTCTCCTTCTCAGCGTGCAGGTTGAAACCGTAGCCGTCAAAGTCAGGCCACTTGCACAGGTTGCACAGACGACGGGGCACGTACTGAGAGGTGTCCTCCGACAGGGTCTGTGGTTCGGGTTCTGTGCCATTGGCGTCCCCGATCACGGCTGCTGGGACACTGTCTTCCATCTGTGGCACTTCAATCTGATTCTCTTCGTCGTCCCGTGCTGCGGTTAGGAATTTCACTTCTGGCAGGGTCACCACGTACACTTTCTTGTCCTCTTTGTAATGCTGGTCAGTTTGTTGGTCCACAACAAGAAGCCGTGTCTCATCACCTCCGCTTTTGATCCTCCCCACGACTTGTTGATGATTTTCATTTCCGATATATCAGTTCCATATTCACCTCCACAATTCGGTCGCCTGCCTTCAGCCCAGCTGCTTCTGCTGGCGACCCTTCGGTCGACTTTTCCATGAACTGACCCGCTTTACCCTTCTCAGCGTGCAGTTTTGAAGCCGTAGCCATTAAACTCTGGCCATCTAACGATTTTGACAGAGCCTGGGGACCAGATCGGGGTTGTATCCTCCTTCTCCCATGCTGGATGATTTGACAATGTCAGTGGCTAGAGTTTAGTTTGCCCTGCCCACCTTCTGCCCTCTCAGGAGACTTTTTGTTGTTGTTGTTGTTGTGAATGAAGATATGTTTTGGCACTTCCCTCATTGTTTTTTTTCATTTTTTTTTAAATTATCGTACTGTTCATTTCTTGATGTCAGATTTTTCTTTTGTAGTATGTACATGGAACAACCATTTTTTCAACCTACAAAGCCTTTCGGCACACAATTGACACAAACCCATACACACAGTCTCAAACGAGGTGATAAAAAGAAAAGAAAAATATGCAGAGTACAGAAAAAAGGCAGGAAAAAATATGCGGCAGCTTCATGGTTGGCATGTTTGTTGTTGGAATTCAGGTAATCCTGGTTGTGAACTGGAAATAGTCCCTGCACAGAGCTGCTTGAGAGATAATGGCGTGGTGCTTCAGATACACAGGCAAAGGCACAGAATAAAGCGAAAAGAAACTTAGGGTCAGCTTGGGTGCCTTGGCCAAGCAGCTAGAACATGGGACCCAAGTCTGAAGGTTTTGTAGGTTTTGAGTCCTGCCAGCTTGATGGTGGGAGATGAATTCCAGTCACCCGGGCTAATCTATCTGCAGATTTTCCAGCGATCAAAACTATGCTTTTGTGAGGAAACATGCTTTTGCGGAAGATGACATGTATACCTAGTGTTCAGTGGGTAAAAATGAAAGAAAATTCCCAGCATATACCTAGAAGCAATATTCATTTACACGAGGAGATGGGCAACATCCAGCATGCCCCTGTTGCTCATTGTAATGCCCAAATCGAAGTGTAGACAGCGGGGGGGGAAAGAAATAACGCTGGTGAGACTACTTTTTCTTCGATCCTGTAGGCCAAACGATAGGGTGTATATCATTCCATTGACTTTTCTTTTTTTCTTTCATACGTATCTCGGATAGAATTTAACCATCTTCATGTCAGAGATTATAGATTATTTTTTCCTTCCTTTTTTTCACATTGTTCCTGATGTGCATGGCAACTCACTGTCATGTACATTTGCATACGTGTGTGCGTACACACACACACACAGCACTACACACACACACACACACACACACACACACACACACAAACACACAACACACACACCAACAGACATAGGGTTGGGTCCCTTTTTTTTTTTTTTCAGGTCCCCTGGCCCGTTCCCTTTTTGTCATCTGTCTTTGTGGGAAGCATCAGGCATATAAAATGGTTCCATTGTTGAGTTGGTTTCCTCCCTGTAAAGCAACCCTGGGTTTTGTTCAGGTGTAACAATTGTGCTGTGTACCAGCGAGCATATTGAATTGTTGTCACACATCCCCGCCCTCCAATGTTCATTGAATGCAGGGATAAGAGTAGGGTGGGGTGGGGTGGTAGGTGGGGTGGGGGGTGGTTCATTCACTTGTTTAGGGGGTGGCATTTTTTTTTTCCTCCTTTGAGCATACTTGGGTTCATTTTCATTGTCTAGCGTTTTCCTGTGGTTGGTTGGTCTTGCTGCTATGAAAGGGGGAGAGAGGGGGGAGGTGGAGGGTTGTGTTGGGGGCGAAATAGGGGGTGGGACTTTTTGGGGGACTTTTTGTATTCATCATTTTTGTGGTTTCTTAGCTCCCATCTTTCAGTTTGGCTCGATGCCATCTTCTGTGTTATCGATTTTTCCACCTTTCTTATATTTCCATTCAGTGTCTTTGCCAGCATTTTTGAGATTCACCCATTTAAATAAAAAAAAAAGCAGTCATGGTTAATGATACATATGAAGTGTGTAGGTGAGAGTTGAAACCAAGTTCTGTCCAGCATTAAAAAATGTTATTGATACACAACACTAAGTTGTCAGGTATGTGGCATGGGAGATGTACCTGGCTAGGTGGGAATACAGTCTTGTGTGAAATCCTCATGGAAAGACAGGTGGTCTGATGTAGTTTTTATACTGCTGGCGATCCGTCATGGGGGTGTACAGGAAAGGGTTGGGGTCCGTTTCTCCTCTCATTTGATCGGTTTCGTTGCCTTTTGGGGGGCCTTTTTGGTTCCTTCACTCTGCCAGCTGTACACTGTGGCTTTTTTTTGTGTAGGAAGAAACTGCTTTCTTCGCGTACAAAACTTTTGTGATATAAGCTTTGTGATGGATCGGCCTTGTACCGTAGTGAGTACAGACAGAGAACTGGCCTTCAGGATTGGCAAGCCAGTATTGACCATGTTATCGCTGTTGCAGGTTTTTGTTCTTAGTTTTGGGCAGAGGGCGGCAGTCCGTTGGTATTGTGGCGCAAGTATGTGTGTTTGCAGGCAGATTCAGCTGCTAGGTGGTAACCGTGACTGACATTTCGAATATAATTTATGCAGATTGCCCACTGAGATCACTGTAAAGTAACGTGACATGAGGTATTATCTTTATGCAGTATGGCACATGCAGATCAGCTTGTTTATGGTAACCGTGACATGTAAGATATATTTTATGCAGATGCCTGCAGAATCAGCTGTATTGTTAACCGTGACATGTAAGATATATCTATGCAGTATTCTATTAGGATATGTGCAGAAACTACATATATTTGCCAGTCTGATTCTTTGTGTGAAGAAATATGTTTTTGTCCGGATATTTTTCCCTGGAAAGATTGCAAGCCAGTCCAACTGCAGCAGGTTAACAATACATTGTTGTTCTTGTTTAAGGAAGACTTTTTTTGCCAGTGAACTAGTCGTAGGAAAAAAAACGCAACAACATGGAATTTCAGACTATCATACATAAAACTAGTGAAAAATAAGGAAACATGCAGCAGGTAGGGGGTTTTGCGGATGGTTAGTAAGGTATATTTAATGAATTAGGGAATTCAGACACCAAGCTTTGGAAAAGCGTTTTTTTTTTTTTAATGGGGCTGGGCTTGGGGCTAGGCTGAAGGGTTGGAAATGGGAAGGGACTCGTAGGATGCAAAAGTGCTGGAATCAAGATCAGATTGTGTGGGCAGAGGTTAGATGTTGGAAGAACCGTCCGACAACTCCTGTAAATTCTGCAGCAACTGAAATACTTCCAAGTGCATTTATCAAGCTGTATTTTGACTGTTTACCGGATGTATTAAACGCAACATTCCTAGACCCCGCCTTTGGTAGCATTTGGCCATTTTGTTTCTTGATGCGGATCTTTTTTTGCCTAGATCTGACCCCATTTACAAGTTTCCCTGGTGTTTCAGTTTTGTAAAAGACCTGAAACTCTCATTACACAAAGATGAATATGTTGGTTTCAACAGAATCTTTGACGGGTGCCTGCCTGCGTCAACACACCAATTTTTTTTGAAATTGTAGACCAAAAGAGAGAAAAGAGATGAAATTGCCCTTTTTATTTGTAAATGTTTTTTTTTTTTTGTTTTGTTTAATTCAACTGGGAGAGAACTATCGGTTCCACCTGATAATGGAGGTAGTGGATTGAAACAGTATATGCATTTGGCGAACATTGTCTGCAGTGTGTTACTAGGCTTGCCGTTGTGGCAGTTTCTGTGGCCCCTGGGACTTCCAGTCTCTCTGGGACATGTGCAGGCTGCCCTGTGTAGGGACAAGATCTACTTTTTTCAGGAATCAGATTTATTGTATGCTTTGTCAAAGAGAAAAAGGTTCTTTTATTTTCTTTGTTCCCTACACTTTTTTTTTTTTTTCAGATGAATTCATTCGTCGCTCCCTTCTGATTGTTTTTTTTTTCCCCTTCTGCTGGCTTTTGTTCCCTGTGTTGGGGGGAATGTGTGTGGGTGTGTGGGCTCCGTAGTACTTTCCAGCAATAGTTTGTTCTACTGCTAGTTTCACACTGTGTCCCTGTCTGGTGTGTTATGCTGTCTGTTGTGATTCATTGCTTGGCTCTGTGTCCTGTCATCACCTTCTGGTGCCCTGTGGCGCCTTCAGGTGCCTGTTGCTTTGTGCTGTCTAGGTAGTGACCATATATCAGGTCAAAAGAAGGGTTTTCACTCTGGCAATGAGATCGGGAGATAAAGGGTTCCATATAGGAAAAAATGGTCATATTTCATGATGGAAAGAGTGTAGTCCAATGCACAAGTCATACTAACTAACTTCTCTGAAGCCTGAGGTTTCCGCAAAAGCTCCAGGTAAGAATCATACATGACCGGTCTTTGATTAATCCTCCTAACGAAAAGGGAAAGTATATTTTTTACTGGTTGTGTTTCTAAGCCAAAAGTGAAGCTGAACTGTATGGGTTTTTTTGGCTGGTGTGACCGACATGGCAGTCATCCTTGGAGAGAATCGTCTTCAGACTTGACTAGCTATTTTAGGTACCAGGCCTCTTTGCGGTAAATGGACTGGCATCTCCCTGCCCCTTTCTGGGGGTGTGCATGTATTCACAGCATAGCACACAGTTCTTGTGGACAATTTCTGATTTCAGTACAAAGTTGCATCTTTTTCAGAGTTTTAAGAAAAAAGAGTCTTTGAAGTCAACAGCAGAGTTACAGTGAATAATTGTGTATCTTTTCTTTTAGAGGTGGTTGATGGTCTTCTGAAATATAACCAGGCTGTTAACGCAGTTGCTGTGGGGTGCAGTTTTTTTTTTCTTTTTCAACTCTTTTTTGCCCCAATTTGTGTTGGTTGACTGTCTAACCCTATTTGCATGTGAATCCCCTTCACTGTCTGTTGTTTAGGTTTCATCATTGTGTTTGTGTTTCTGCCACAGTGTCCCAGACACACCTGATAGTGGCGCTGTTTGTCATTGTGTGTTGATGATCATGGGCCCCTCGGGGCCCGCTCACCAGGTGACTGTGAAGGGAATAGACGATGATGCAGGGAACTCAGATTCTTCCCATTTGTTGACCCACGAGCCTTGTGATAGTGGACTTGCTTTCCCTGTTTACGTTGGGGTCCCCAAACATGACTGCATTTTTTTGTTGAACATCAACTGTGTCCGCTAAACATAGCTATGGATTTGAATGGGAACCAGTCGGTTTTGTAATCTGTAATGTATACATGAACTTGTTACAACGTGGGGTACAGCGTAGTGCTAGATCGCAGGGAACAGATATGTGCTTGGCTTACCGCTATCACCACTTTCCCTGTTTTTCTCATGTGGATTGCCGCGCCCCACCACCCCTCGTGGGTAGAGTGCCGTTAGTTTTTCTAAATCTTTTTTCTCCCCGGTAAGGTCATATTAAATGTCATTCCCTATAATCTAATGGTGCAAATATTATTCCGATATTATAACTGGAGACACAATGGGAAAACAAAAAAACAATGAGGACAGCCTGGTGTGTAATCTGTGTGCTGGAGACAGAGAGAGAAAGAGTGAAAGACCAGACACACAACACTCAGACAGACTGAGGCTGAAGAGGAAGGCGGGATACATGGGCCATATGGCAACAACGTGAAATAGATTAAGAGAGAGAGAGAGAGAGAGAGGATAGAGAGAGTAATTAGTTAAGAACAGTACCGGGTAGGGAGGGAGGGACAAAGGTGAATATTAGATTGATTAAGACTCTTAAGTTGCGTCATTTCACGCCTGCCAAATCCTATTTATCTCTTCCGGCTAATAAGCTGACCCCGGTTAAAAAAAATTGACCGCGCGAAAGCGAAGAGAGAGAGATGAGAGAGAGAGAGAGATATGAGGAGAGGAGATAGAGGAGAGAGATATAGAGAGACGGAAGTGGGGTGGACAGAGGTTGAGACTAAACCAAAGAAAAAATTCAGGAGAGAAAGAGACAGAAAGAATTTGAGAGGGGGTACAGTGAAAATTGATTTTTTTAACAAAAAAAACATCATAGAAATGAACCCAATAGAAGCATCAAAAAGGATGAAACACACAAACACCACACACACACACACACACACACACACACACACACACCACTTGTCGCCATGAATATTTCAATGTGCTTTTAAACATATTGCGTGCGTGACGCTCGATGCGTCGTCCTCTTTCCAAAGGACTAGCAACCCAGACCACTATTTCAAAGTCCAATGAAAAAAAAAGGGGGGGGGGGTGACGCTCTGTACCAAGAATCCGAACCACACACCTGGAAGTCTCTCTCTTTTCCTGGACGAGTGTGAAACGTACTGGGCCACAATTTTCCTTTCATGTTTCTTCTTTCCCTAATGACTTCCTTAAACTGCAGGAATGGAACACTGCTAAAAAACTACACGAGGCTTTGCGAGTGGATGTAACGAACTAACAGACAGGTGGAGGGCGGGCCAAGCTGGTTCTGTGCAGATCTTAATTTAGGAGTGTGAAAGGTACATTCCGAGCCGGCCAGGGTGTGTTCAGCTGGCGTAGCCTTTTGCCCTGTTGTTCCCCCACTTGGCTGCTACTTTTTCCTTCTTGCTTTTCCTTCTCAAACTCTTTTGATTTTTCGCGACGCATCCATACTTTTCTCTATGTGTGTCCCGTACACGGGTCATTGAAAAGTACCTTTGTTTTTGTAAAAAAAAATCCTTTGGATCCAAGGATCTTTGACGAATAAGGTACCTTTTAATGTCTGTGTTTTTACGTTCAAGATTCAGCAGTCGGTTGCTTTATCTTGGGTTCTTACATTTCCCAGCTGTTAATTACCTTCCCTCTATATTTTTCTTTTTTTCTCTAACGACTTCCTCTTGTCTTTCTATTCTTCCTTCGGTTTTTCCTACTTTCGCTATCGTTTTCCTGTTTTTGCTTCATTGTGTTCCATTTTCCCTGCTTTTTCCTCTGTTTCCTTATTTCTACTACTTGCTGCACTCTTCATTTACAATCTCCATTTTTTCTCTACCTTGATTTACTTTTTTTACTACGCCCCTTCCCTCCCCCCACCCATTTTTGTCCCTATTGGACTTTAATTTTTCCCACTTCTTTATAATTTTCCTCAGTCCTTTTTCTTCTTTTTCTTAACTATTTCTTCAATTGTGTCATACTTTTTCCTGTTTTCATCTCATATCATTTCCGGCTATCTAATACATCTCTTCTCCCATTTTTTTCTTTTGGTATATCTTTTGCAAGTTTTTTTTTCTTTACTACTAATTTCAATTCATCCCTATTTCCTAACAGTTCACACTTTTTTTCCATTCCAAATGCTCACTGTTTTTCCTACTTTTGCCTTGTTTCTTCCTGCTTTCCTCCTCACTTCTGTCTTCTGTCTTACCTTTCCTCAACTTCTGTCTTCTGTCTTACCTTTCCCTCACTTCTGTCTTCTGTCTTACCTTTCCCTTTCCTCACTTCTGTCTTCGTCTTAACCTTTCCCCACTTCTGTCTTACCCTTTCCTCACTTCTGTCTTCTGTCTTACCTTTCCTCACTTCTGTCTTCTGTCTTCTGTCTTACCTTTCCTCACTTCTGTCTTCTGTCTTACCTTTCCTCACTTCTGTACTTCTTCTGTCTTACCTTTCCCCACTTCTGTCTGTCTTCTGTCTTTACCTTTTCCTCACTTCTGTCACTTCTGTCTTACCTTTCCTCACTTCTGTCTTCTGTCTTACCTTTCCCTCACTTCTTCGTCTTCTGTCTTACCTTTCCCCACTTCTGTCTTCTGTCTTACCTTTCCTCACTTCTGTCTTCTGTCTTACCTTTCCTCACTTCGTCTTCTGTCTTACCTTTCCTCACTTCTGTCTTCTGTCTTAACCTTTCCTCACTTCTGCTGTCTTCTTTTCTTACCTTTCCCACTTCACTTCTGTCTTCTTTCTTACCCTTTCCCCACTTCTGTCTTCTGTCTTAACCTTTTCCTCACTTCTGTCTTCTGTCTTACCTTTCCCCACTTCCCCCACTAGTCCCCATACCCTTCCCTACCGTTATCTACTTTTCGCTGCTTCTTCTTGCTTTTCCCTACTTCTTCCTGTTTTCCCCCTCCACTACTTCCCTATTTTTTCCCGGTGGTCTGTTGCTTTCCTAACTGTCCTCTTACCTTTCCCTACAATTTTCTGCTTTTCGCTACTACTTTTCTTGCTTTCGCTGCCTATTCCCGCTTACTCTCCTACTTTCCTACTTTTCCATAATTTTTCCCATAGCTTCATCTTTTTCTGTTCTTTTCCCCTACTTTTTCCCCTTCCATATTTCTCCTTTCCCAGGTTTTTTTTTTTTTTTTAACTTTTCTAACCTCCCTTCTATCTAACCCTTCTTACTTTCTTCCTATTTTCTACACAACGTTTTCCCAGTTGCTTCCCTACACTCCCCACTTCTTTCTACTCGTTGTACTTCTTCCTATTTTCTGTACGTTTTTTCCCCAGTTGTTTCCTACACTCCCCACTTCCTCTCTACTCTTCCTACCCCTCCATTCTCCATACTTTTCCTGCTTCTTTGCTTCCCTTGCGTATGTTTCCTATTTTCTGTACCACTTTCTTCCTTTTCCCTTACTGTACTGTGAAAGTTTCCGTGCCTCTTAATTTTTCCACGCTATTTCCGATTTCCCCTGGGTCTACCTTTTCCTGTACATAGCGAAACTTAGGAGAAACTCGTGCCGACTGAATTGACATATACAGCAAAATGCCAGCCAAAGAAGTCTCTCGGCTGAACCACACGTGTATAGAGAAGTAGTACAGAGTAGGGGTATGTTTATGAAACTAACTGCATAGTACAGTGCTGTTGTTAAGTTTACGACAAATCGAAATCCACTGCCAGCTTCTTCATCATCTCTGTCCTTTACTGATCAGCCATTAATGCCTTTCAGACCTGTTTCTCTTAGTGACCTCGGTTTTTCCCATTGCCCTCTCCTACGTCCCCGACCTTTGGTTTGGTTCGGTCGGGATCTTGGCTCGCCCAACCTCGGGGGAACTGGTCCTTGTACGGACGTGTGGCGGGCCCTCCGTAGAGAACGGCGT
>JADBJO010033307.1:0-14739 GCA_016801955.1 Conus betulinus
AGAGGAGAGAGTCGTGTCTGTGTCTGTGCTGATGTTGTGTTTGGTCTGTCTATCGGATATCTGTCTATCTATCTGTTTGTATGTTGCTGTGCTCTGTCAGGGGTAGTTAAGATCTGGCCACACTGCCTCGTGGCTCACTAATTGTCCAGGGTATACGATCTGGAACACTGGCATCGTTTTTGCCTCACAATGTCCAGTGTTACTACGATTGGCAACACGGCACTCGTGGCGCACATTGTCAGCCCGATTAATACGATCTGGACACACTGGGCTATCGTGGCATCACCAGTGTCCAGTGTACTACGATCTGGCCACAATGGCCTCGTGCCTCACCATTGTCCAGTGTACTCGCGATCTGGTCACACTGCCTCGTGGCCTCACCATGTCCCAGTTTTACTACGATCTGGCCACACTGGCCCTCGTGGCCTCACCATTGTCCAGTGTCCTACGATCTGGCCACAACTGGCCTCATGGCCTCACAATTGTCCAGTGTACTACGAATCTGGCCACATTGGCCTCATAGTCCCACCCATTGTCCAGTGTACTACGATCTGGCCACACTGGACCATATGGTCTCACCATTGTCCAGTGTACTACGATCTGGCCACGCCGGCCTCGTGGCCTCACCATTGTCCAGTGTACTACGATCTGGCCACAACCGGCCTCGGGTGGCCTCACCATTGTCCAGTGTACTGCGGTCTGGCTACACTGGCTTCATGGCTTCACCATTGTCCAGTGTACTACTGATCTGGCCTCACTGACCTCGTGGCCCCACCATTGCCGTTTTTTTGTAACTACGATCTGGCCACACTATTCTCGTGGCCTCATAATCGAAACAGGATTTGCCACAGCCACGTAAACAAATCCTCTCACTTTCCTCTGAGTCCCTGAGATGGAAAAGAAGTAAAGCCATTAACAAGCCAGAGAGAGAGAGGAGAGAGGAGAGAGAGAGAGATAAGAGAGAAGGAGAGAGAGAGAGAGAGAGAGAAGCAGTTGAGAGAGGAGAGAGAGATCGCATCGTTTGTTTTTTATTTTCAGTCATATTTTCCCACCAGTCTTCACTCTGTTCCATGACACATTCTCAGACAGCACCTCCTCCCTCCTCCTTCTTGTTCTTGTTCTTGTTTTTTTTTTTCTGTTCTGTTCTGCTTGTTCTTGTTCTTGTTCTGGTTCTTCTTCTGTCTGTCTGTCTGTCTGTCGTCTGTCTGTCTGTATGTATGTCCCTCAGTCTTGTCTGGCCCCCCCCCCCCCCCCCCCCTTTCCCACCGTGATTTTCTTTTTTGTATGTGGAGGACGTCTGTGTCCACAACCCTTTCCTCCACCATATCCAAGCCGTTACCATGGCTCCTCGCTCTAGCGCATACTCTCTTTCTCTCTCTCCCCCTCCCCTCCCTCTCTCTCTCTCTCTGATTGTCTGTCTGACTCTCTGTCGGTTGGTCTGTAAGTCTGTCGCTCTCCCTCTCTCTCTCTCTCTCTCTCTCTCATCTCTCCTCTCTCTCTCTCTCTCTCTCTCTCTCTTCCATTCTCCCCTCCCTCCGTCTCTCTCTCTCTCTCTTGTCTTTCTCTCTCTTTGTCTGTCTGTCTGCCTGCGTCTGTTGTCTGTCTGTCCTTTGTCGGTCTGTCTGTAAGTCTGTCTCTCTCTTCCTCCATCCAACCGCGCCCCCCCCCACACCACACTCTCTCTCTTTCTCTCTCCCTATCTCTCTCTCTCTCTCTCTCTCTCTCTCTCTCTCTCTCTCTCTCTCTTCCCATCAATGTCGTGTTGATGTCTTTACCACTTTCCATCCAAGGGACTCAGGGAAAAGTGAGTGCTTAGTGCACGTGGCTGTGACGTCATCCCGATTCGATTGAAACTCACATACCTAGTCAGGCAGACCTAGTCGTGGGTAATAGGTGATGTGGGATGGGGTGGGGGTGTTTCCCTGTTCTGGAATGTTGAGACGCATGGAAGGAAAGGGGGGTAGGGGTGGGGGGTTGTAGAGTAGCCAAACTTGATTTGGGTGCTTGTGTGAGTTCACTGTATCCATTACAAGCAATCGTCTTATTCGTTATTTTCAAAATGTAATTATCTCAGAGAGAGAGAGAGAGAAGAGAGAGAGAGAGAGACGAGAGATAGCAGAGGGAGAGAGAGCGCATAGCTGTGCAGGCTTGTCTGTATGTGTTTGTGTGAGTGAGTGACGTGAGCGTGTGTGTGTGGGTGTATGTGTGTGGTGTCAAGTCAAGTCAAGTTCAAGTCACAAGTCCAGTCAAAAGATCTTTATGAGGGTAAAGGGAATAAGCTATACAGCTTTTTTACATCCTGCCTCCAACACATAAGAAACGGGGCATCATAAGGCAACATAAAAAAACCAAAACATCATAAGGCAACATCCAAGACTAATCATTTCAAGGAAAACAACATAGGCATGCAAAACAGTATCAACTGAAAATTAACTTTAGGACCGAGAGGAACCTACGCACACTCAAACCACACACATGCCACATACACGCACACACATACACACACACACACACGACACACACACACAACACACCGCGCGATGCGCGCGCGCGCGTACACACACATAACACACACAACACACACAACACATTACCACACACACACACAATATAAGCACATATATAAGAAAGGGAACACCATGAATACATATAGAAGTTAAAACAGACATATTAAGTACACTATGTGTATATACAAATAGCACAGAAGCCATACTATAAATTGGTTTACAATTCAAACTTTCCCAAAATCATGATTAATACCAGTACGTTACATATCAAGACTTGAAGAGGCGTGAAGAGAATAAAGGAGAGAAGAAGAAGAAGAAGAAGAAGAAGAAGAAAAAGAAGAATAAGCAGAAGAAGAAGGAGAGAGAGAGAGAGAGAGAGAGAGAGAGAGAGAGAGAGAGAGAGAGAGAGAAGGGAGATGAGAGAGAGAGAGACGAGAGAGAGAGAGTTGCGAGAGAGAGATACACAACCAAGCCAAAGTAAATAGCGTTTTGTTTATAGTTTTCTTAACATATTTTTTCAAATGCGCGTTTTAAAAACCAGTTCTAGACCGGATACTTTCAAGTGTATGGGTAGATTATTCCAAATTATATCCACCAGAGTATGTAAAACTGCATTTGTATAGATCGTTTCGTGTCTGGGGAAGGAAAGTTTGTGGTGTGTCTATTTTCATTGATGGAGAAATACCGTACATTTTTCTCGGAGAGTATTCCGTTCACACATTGTACATGAACAGATATTTATTAAATAGAGCCTCTCGTTAAGGCGAAAGACTATCCAAATTCTTATAATCATCTTTACTACCTCAAAGTGTTAGGACTTAGTTTAATTAATTTATAGCTTTTGTATAATCGATTTATGTATTTTAAAGTTAGTTTCACTTGAGTTATCAATATATGTGGATGCGTAGTAATTAGAGATAGGATGTGTGCCTGAAAGAACATTTTCCGGAATGTAGATTTAGAAAATTCTTATATTTTCGAAAGTGGTATAGTCTTTTTTGAGATTTTTTTCCCTAAATCGGAAATAGTTTTCAGACCATAGTAAATCGTTGTCGATATAACTCCTAGAACTTTATGTGAGACTACTTCTTTGATAATTTTGTCCTTTAAGGTATATGGTGCAAAGGGGGAACCCATTTTCTTCCTTTTTTGGCGGAGGTTACATAAATACATTTAGTTTTGTACTGATATTGAGAGCATATGATTCAGTTCAGTCCCAGGCGTCAAGTCTGTTAAGATTATCTTGTAGATTAGTTACGAGTTCAGATGCATTTCTTTTTATCTTGTAAAGCTAGTGTCATCAGCAAACATTTCACAACTGCATTGAATGTGCAAAGGCAGGTCACCCATTTTAATGGTAAACAGAAAACAAAAGCGGTCTAAAAACCGATCCTTGAGGTACACCAGTCTTAATAGGTTGCAATGTTGATGCGTTTAGAATTTTATTTCGACAAGCTGATAGCGGTTTGTGAGAAAGGAAGACATATCAATTGTAAGGTGTCATTCGGTTAATTGTTGTAATGACTGAGTTTTTTTTAATAGCAGGAGTGTGGTCGATTACATCGAATGCTTTAGCAAAATCAACCAAAAAGAATTCCTGTAACCTCATTGTGTTAATGTTTGAAAAGACAATTTCAACGATTTGTGGTATTTTGTGGGGTCTGTATGGCAAAGAGTGGTTCTCACGAAAGCCAGATTCGGGTTTTCCATGAACCCAAATCATATTGTTAAAATGAGAATATAATGTGATTGAACATGCCTTTCAAGGGTTTTGATAAGGAGATAGGATAGAAATGGGTCTATAGTTAGAGGGATTTGCAGGATCTCCGTGTTTTATAAATAGGTATGACTCTAGCTTCCTTGAATTTGAGGGGAAGTTGTTCTTATCGATAGATAGATTGTAATGTAAAGTAAGAGAATCTGCAGTAACAGGAGCACTGATTTTCAGAATTTTGCCATCTAACCCATCTAAATCTCTAGTTCCCGATTGCTTTAATTTTATCAGTCCACTGAAAACTTCATTTACTGCGATTGATGGAATATTTAAGTTTGAATTAATATTCTTTGAAGTACAAAATTCTTCTAATAGCTTTAAGTCGTTCTTATTTGTTTTATTATTTATAACTGTTTTTTCAGCAATGTTTGCAAAGTGAGTATTGATTTCTTCTGGTGATATGTCTTTACATGATTTTGGATTTGGCTATGTAATTTGTTATTAGTTAGGCTATTGATGGCTTTCCATATCAATTTAGAGTTCTGTGATGAAGACACCAAATTTTGGAAGTATTTTTGCTTTGCGTTCCTCTTCATAGAAGTTGACTTTGTTCCTTTGTCGTCTGTATTTCGCTTTTTGATTTGTCTTATTTAAATATCTCTTTCATTACTTTCCTTATCTATTTCCTTTGTTATCCAAGGTGGTTTACTAAAATGTTTAACTCTCTTTTTATAAAGGGAGCATGTCTGTCCATAAACCGAATTAAATTTATTTATCCATTCATTAACACCGCACAGTCCGGGGTTCTAGTCTGATAAACCCGTCTTCTAAATCCTGAGTGAAGTAAATCAGTTAGGAAGGCATTTTTGTCGAAATTAGGTTAAAACGTCTATATAAAAATTTTCCTTGTGTCCGTTATTTGGAATTTTTTTACTCCTCTTTTATCCAAGTGAGACCTATAGTTGAGTGATCACTACAACTAACTGGAACACCAGCAAGTTTCTACAGTGTGTTCTTTAGAATTAACATAAACGTGATCAATAGTTGTGTCTCAGGTTTCTGTAATGCGTGTTGGACGGTCGATTAATTGTTCTAATCCAGCATCGCACAGCTGTAATCCATTTTTTTTCGGACATTGTTAGGGCATTCTTACATCTATATTAAATCTCCAGGAGAAACGATTTCTTTTGATTCCAGGATGGCAGCGTCCATCATCAGATGACAACCTGTCATTACCAATCAACTTGTTTCGGATGGGTTCCGTAATTTCCTGCCTCTCTATTATAGGTTTACAAGCAGATGATTGACCAGAAACTGATTATATGATCCCAGACGAAAATTCTATATTATAGCTTTGTGGAAATGTTAAAGAATTTCTTAAATTTAATGAGTTTGCACCAGTATAATAGCATACCTGTTGTATTTGGAGCCTGTAGGATCAAGACGAATGAGTGTCCTAATTATGCAATATACATATCAGCATCTGAAACGACATGTGTTAATCTGGATTCTGCGAAGCAAAAAATATGAAAGTTCGTTCCATTGTTGTTTTTTAAAAGGGATGCTATTTCATCAGTTTTGTTTCTAGACACTGTTGATATTAAGATAACATATTCGAAAGCCTTCCCTTAGAGGGCCATGTATCTAGAGTAAAGGGCATGGCATTCACAATGTTACAAATGGTCTATACAGATGAACAAATATTTTTGAACGTATATCTCACTAAACTCGAAAAAAAAAAAAAAGAGAGCGAAAAACGAAAAAGAAAAAAAAAAAAAAAGAGGAAAAAGAAAGAAGACACTCACTCACCAGATACAACAAACGTAAGTACAATCACAAAATACAAACCGCCAATTGAAACACAGGCAGTGCCTGAACACAGAAAAAAAAAAGTGCGTTACTGTTGGAAACAATGAAAAATACTTGTTCTCAGTACTGTTGATGGCAGTGCACCATGGAACAAATGAAAAAAAACAGCCTGTCCATGAACGTCCGTCCAGCTTTGTGCAACAAACACGCACGCAAACACACACACACACACACACACACACACACACACACACACACAACACACACACACAGAGTAAAACACAACTTGCATGCTCTCACCACACATGTATGCACGCGCGCGTGCACACACGCACTCATATCCAATGCAAATACAACAATAGACATTTGGATCAATTCAAGGAAATCGCCGTTGGTGAGAGTTCATGTATGATGCCATTAGATTAAAAAAATAATTGCTCGTATGGATTTGTGATGGGGGTCTTTACTGGGTTGTAAGAACTTTGGTTCTGACTTGGGTCAGAAGTCATGCTCTGATAGGGGGAATGATAGAGATGATAAAAACGACTGTATTGGTTGAATATTGTCAGACTTATGGAGGAGGGAGGAAAAACTAGTGGGGGGTGGTGACGAGTCTGAGTGTTGTCAAACAAGTAGGGTGGGGAAGGAGTGGGGACGGGTGATAAGGTTGGGGAGGTCTGGTATTGTCCTCATAGTAGAAGGATGGAGAGTGGCCCTTGAATAAAGGGAGTGAGAGCAGTGGCGCTTGATGTTTGTGGCGTTTGGGAACGCTTACTTCGAATCAGAGGGGGTAAATGGGCCATGGATTCAATGGGCGGATAATTTGTGCCTGAGGTCACCATTATTTGTTTGTCGTTGTTGTGAGTAGTAAGTGTTTCTGTCACTGTCTGTATGTTGACGGGTTGTTCCGTTGGGATTGGTAACTCACTCGGGACTGAGGGGGGATACAGTACTCGCTTCAGATTCTGTGCTAATTTGGCAGTGCCTACATCACTTGGATGAATAAGATTGGGTAGAGTGCCGGTTTGTTTTTTTTTCCCTGCCAAGGTAACGAAAACTGAAATAATTGTCCTATGAATCACATTTCAGCGTTTCACAGGCTCTTCCCATGTTTTGGTTTGTGGGTGAAATGATGGTGTTGACATGTTGTGTTTAAAAACCTCGGGCTGGATGATTTGAGCTGAGGGATGAACCTGGCTTTGGGAAACTTCTGACTGGCCAAGTGAATGAGGTCACACCCATGTGTCTTTCGTAACTTCACCTGTGGTTCTACAGTCATTCACCCCAACATGTAAATCAGTACTTCCACATCAACATTTGCACGCTGTGCACGCTGTGTGTTGTGTGTGTGTGTGGTGTGTGTGTGTGTGTGTGTGTGTGTTCTTCATGTTGCATGTTGTTGTTGTTAACTTCCGCCAAGGATGTTGCATTTCCACACGCGTCTGTCGGTATGTTTACCTGTCTGTCAGTAAGATTACTCGGGACTATAGACCGATTTCAATAACATTCGGTGAGAAGACGGAATGTGGCCGACAGACGAATCCATGAAACCATGGAGCAGATTCGAATTAAACATAGAATCCTGGAATCCTTTCCACTTTCTTTAACATTTTTGAGGACTGGTGTTTGCTTGCTTGCTGCGTGTTTGTTTATTTAATAATATTCTAACAATTAGTGACATGCCTATTTTCTCCTTTCCTACGCTGTGCGTGATTGTGTATGAGTGAGTGTGGTGTGTGTGTGTGTGGTGTGTGTGTGTGTGTGTGTGTGTGGTGTGTGTGGTGTGTGTGCGTGCGTGCCCGCATGTGTGTGTGTGTGTGTGTGTGTGGTGTGTGTGTGTGTGTGTGTGTGTGTGGTGTGTGTGTGTGCGTGTGTGCGTGCGGATGTACGTGTGTGTGTGCGTGCGCACGCTCGCATGAGCCGTTTGTTCTGTTTTAATGAATACGAAAAGCCTGTCTGTGCCCTGTGCCTGCCTATGATACATACGTTCCGCCGAAAGTACGGTTCCTGAGCTGTCTCAGCTGAGTCTTGATGCTCTCCTACAGTCATAAACAATCCGTTGTAACAGCTGGTCCGTCTGCTCCGTCTGTTGCTGACTCTGCTGGTCTGCCTCTGTCCACAGGTCAGCCCCAGCCCCAGCAGAACCAGAATCAACGTGAAGCACACAGCTCTCGACTCCATCACCAGGTCGTCAGCAGTAGTGCCTGTAAACTACATGCAGGCAGAGTCGTCAGTCTAAAAGAAGACTAGGTGATCTGCGACAGTGTCAGCCCTGTTTTGTAATGGTAATAGGAATGATGGAACACAGGGAGTAACAATGGGGATACGTGAGAGAGGGTGAGAGGGGCAGACGAAAAGGATAAACAGGACCAAAGAAACAAGAAGACGTTACTGATGAACGCTGATTGTTGTGCGTAATGCTCGTGTGAGATACGTACATAGCACAATATTGAAATGGAGAAGAAGAAAAAGAACGGAAGCACAAAAGATAGGCCTACAATTACTTTTCGACATTTATTACTATTCTTATTGTTATATTCTTTTCAGATATATACACAAACACATACTGACAAGAGTAGAAACAATAGCAATAGTAAAAATCTGTGTGTGGTTGTGTGTGTGTGTGTGTGTGTGTGTGCGCGCGCGCGTCTGCAGGCGCAACGACAAGCAAGCAAAATGCTGAGTGTCGCATTCCAAACTGAATGTTTTTTCATATTCACACTCCACAGTTGATTAGTTGTCAACCATCCAGTCATATCTTTTCATGCGTATAACTCAAATTTCTTTGAGAGAGAGAAGAGAGAGAGAGAGCAGAGAGAGAGACGAGAGAGCGAGAGAGAGAGAGAAGATAGCAATAGAGAGATAGTCATGCAACAACAAACAGTGCTTACTTTACTTTCAATTTGGGGGCTTTGAATGGCGTTCGATCAGCACTAGAAAATACTAGCCCTAATTAAAGAATAAAAAAAAAAAAAAGGAATCAATGAAGCTTTTACAGGAACTAAGACTCCGAGCTGTACTTTCTGTTTTGTCAATACACTGGCTGCGAGCCGTCTCTTTTTGCGGTTTTTAATAGGGGCAAGAGCGGGACGTCACAGGTCACCCTGTCTATGCCCACTGAAGCCACCAGGTGAGGTTATCGAGTCCCACTGAATCACAGCGGGGTCCGCGGTACCCATTGGTGCCGAATCCCCCCATGCCACGCACTTATCACCACAAATCTTCACGCCTGCCACCACGAACCCCCCTGAGACAAGTCAACGTCATTGTTTGCCCGGCGTGTTTTCCTAATGCAAGATCCTTGACATCGTTTTCTCTCTTTCTCTCTCTCTCTCTCTCTCTCTCCTCACTCTCTCTCTGTAATATGTGTTGTTGAAATGTTACGTGTCTGTGGTAGAACTATTGAGGATTTTTCTAAGCATGATATCATAGCATCTCACTTAAACTTGCAGTTTAGGCACTGATGATAAGGTATCATTTAGTGTTTTTTACAAGCACCTCAAGACAAAACCGACCTTGGCGATGGATACCAAGATTGCCCCCTCTCAAAGGCCTTCATGGCTGACACTACAGTGATTTCATTCAGAGAGAAGACGAGACACGTCATGTGCTGGAGAGGCTGGATGACCATAGTTGCCTCGTCTAGAATGGAGTTCAAGCCAAAGAAATCACGGAGTCTCTCACTGAGGAAAGGAAAAGTGTGACCGAATCTGTGGATCTTCAGTGTTGCCAACCAGGCCATTACAACAGTCACAGAAGAGACATACAAGTGCCAACGAGCTTTAAAGATGGTATGATGATACGGCCTGAAAGACACACACAAAGAGCAAAAAGAAAGCAAAACAGATGTCGGAAGAAGGCTTGGAGACCCAACGACCAGTGTGGGCTCCCTGGCAAATACAGATCTGGTGTCTGCAGTTCATGCTGTTACCAAAGCTCCTATGGCCTCTGATGAATATCGACATCTGCCACCAGCATAGTGGAGGCACATGAAAGCCAAGCCAAAATAACAAGTTCAACAAGAAAATGGCTTGGTGTCCCACCTGTCGGAACTGACATAGGCTGTACTGTTGCCAAGCAAAGTTGAATCTACCGCTGAAATCCATCCTGCAGGAATACAAAGCAGGGAAGATCAACTTCAAAGCATGCTGGTTAGAAGTAATCAAGCCCCAGCTGAAGACAGGCAAAAATGGAAAGTTCAAGAAGGCGATGGATTCTGCAAAAGAAAGTCTCAAGATCAGAGAAATAACAGGACACACACAGACCAACAGACAAGCACTGGGGGGTGACCAAAACTGAATGATGGTCCAAAGGCCAAAGGAAAAGCCCAAAAGAGACATGATGATTCAGGAGTATGAGAAAAGAAGAAGACTCAAAAGAACTCCAATAAGCGTCCAGCAGAGCCAGCCAGCTCACAAGTGGCAATGGACAACGTTACGGGGAGAATGCAACTCCAAAGAGTCTCACTTGGAATGACATTTGGGCACATGGCCCCTCTCAGGATCAGCTTCATTCTCAGATCTGCATATGACGCTTCTGCCCTCAAATGCAAAACCTGGGTGATGAAGTGGGGGAAAACAGCAGGGACGATCCTTCATGCCCGCGGTCTGCCATGAAAAACAAACAGTGGAGCATGTCCTAGCTCCTGTAAAGTAGCCCTGGCTCAATGAAAGGTACACATGGAGGCACAACCAAGTGCTCAAAGAGATTGTAGCAAGCAGTCTGGGCTAGTGACCACACCACAACAAAGGAAAAATCAGGACTTCCAAAAGCAACCGCAAGACACATTCCGTCACGGGCAGGACCGGTAGCGGTCAGGAGGTAGCATCACTGGCCTAAGAAAAGGCGCAGTTGCCACTCGGAACATGCAGGCAGAGTCTGCTGGACGGGGCAGATGACTGGGAGTGCACTGCAGACCCTCCCAGAATGGAAGAGTCACTGGGGGCCACGAGATCATCAGCAAGAGTCAAGGTGGCAGGATACCAGACATAGTAGTCCACTGTCAGTCAACCAAACAGCTGATCATGTCGTCGAGCTCACACCGGTGCCATATGAGAACATAATGGAGGGCAGCTCAAATCTACGAGGGACTGAAAAACAAGTATGTGCGGTTCTGATCTGGAACAGCAGCTGAGGAGAGAAGGCTATCAGGTCAAAGTCCTCACTGCAGAAATTGGAAGTGCCAGGGGTTTTAGGCAAACCGTCTGCATACAGCCTCATGAAACAACTCTCAGTTGCAGGGAGGGAAAAAAAAACAGAGCCCTGAAAGCAATGGCAGAAGCGGTAGAGGGAGGTGTTCAAGCTGGGATCTGGTCAAGACAGAAAAAGGAACCAAAAGTGAACTTCATAAGGCCTAACTTTCCCTAGCAATATATCAGGTCTGCCCCAGTGGCTCTGTGGTTAGTGCGGAGTCATTAAGTGGAAAATAAGCATGTCCAGAGGGTCATAGTTCGAATCCCAGCCATGACTCATCCCAAGATGGGGGGAAAAAAAGGGGCAGCAGAGAGGGACATCCGGAGTCATGAACCGGACTGTGGCCCAACGCCCCTAGAGTGTCAGGAGTTAAGGGCCGAAACACTTACTTGAAGGGGGCTTCTCTTCTGAGGACTCTCTGCTGCCATGCTCTCCACGAGTTTCTTCTACTACTTTGAAGCCATCCCATGTTTAAACATGTCATCGTCTCGTGATGGCCGTAAATCTGCGATAAATTATTTTCAGCTCATTGAAATACGAGGATCGTTTCATACATTAATGAAAGACAAGTTGAAATGTTTATTATGTACGAATGATTGCGACAACTGTAAAGTTAAATCCTGTCAAGACTGCACCGTCTAATGCCATTATACCAGGAGCAGAGGTGCAGATACAAATATATTAATTACTAGATATAGGTCCAGCTTAGGCATACGTACATACTACTCGTGCCAAATATATCTAAGACAAGATCGGGTGTTTGATTTCTGGTCAACCAATCAGCATTTTAAACAGTCCTTGTTTTGACGATATGAAATCTATACAAAAACTATAGGAACAGATTACAGACTTTAAGCTGTTGCCGAACAGACGATGTTTGAACATCTGCAAAGAGGTAATCTGTGTAATACTGTACCTAAGCATGCGTTCAGCGAGTAGGTGACCCCGCCGTTTTTCATGTTGGTGACAGATGTTGCTGGTAGGCAGGCCTAAAGCAATTTTGCCCTTCAGTCAGCTTAACAGTGCCTAATTCAGTCAGGATAGGAAATGCCAAAATATGCGTGTGAAACGGTGCGTCTGTAATGCAAACAGTCAATACCCCGATCGCTATCCTGGCGCGGGGTTTATTTTTTATAAACATTTTTTGAAACCCAACATGTCAAGCAGAAAACCAGCCCATCCTCATACTCATCCAAACCACGCTCCTTCGTTGATTGACTTGATTTTTTTTTAGCAATGAAAAGGTATGGTCAGAAACGTCATCCACAATGCTCCACTTGAATGAGCCATCATCATATCCTTCACTTTGAGTTTTCTAGCTTTCACAGAGAACAGTTCTACGGAGCAACAGACAATGTACAATTATGCCAAGGAGACCACAAGAAACTGGGGGAGGGTTTGAGAGAGGTAAACCTGTGTGAGAAAAATAAGGGTCTTAGGTAAGTGAGGCATGCGGCTGTTTCAAAAAAAAGCGCGCTAGTGAAGGAAATGGACAACTGTATTCCTAAGAGTAACATTGTGGGGAGAAATAGTGGAAAATTGCGAAAAAAAAGAAAACCGCTGATTGTGGTGGAATGAGGTGGCACTCTCTCTAAGCTTAAGAAGAAAAGGGACTGCTTCAAGAGGGACATGGGAGACTAAAGAGAGCAAGGATTACCAGGCTTAAGCTTATGCAAAAGCAAGGAATCAGGTCAAAGGCGCATGTAGAAAAGCTGCTCGGAACTTCGAAAGATCTGTTGCCCCAAGGATGGAAAGAAAAATCCTAAGTCTTTCTACGCTTATGCTATCAGCAAATTGAAGACAAAGCAAGGTGTTCCAGATCTTGTAGATGAAAGAGGTGAGGACCAGTAATCAATAATGAACGGATAAGGCTGAAAACCTTGCACAACAGATTTTTCTTGTAGCGTGTTACACAGGAGATCAGAAAAAAAAAAACATTCAGTTTTGTTGCCCTCCAGGAAATAGAAAGAGACAGCTGGCTTTTATGACCTCGAAGGATAGTTGGATATACGAAGCGAAGGGTAGGCGAGGGGAAGGAGAAGGGGGAGGGATGAGGTGCTTCATAACCCATAACCACGTGGCTCCGAACGTGTACAGAAGTTTGCATGAATGTTGTGATGCATCACCTTGTGACGTTTTTTCTGCGTTCGTTTAGTGCGTATACCCAGCAGCCAGAAGGCCATTCTTGAATGTTTCACAATTGATCTTAGTATTGGTAAACAGCAAGATTTGTCCGACACTGGCTGATACGGTCAGGCTACCCCACGCAAAACAATGGCTGACTATGCCTCTGTCTTTCCCGACTTGTCCCACCCACTTTTTGCTTTCATCTTTATCGGTATTCAGAGGAGGCGTCGCACATGTAAGTCTCATTCAAGGGCAAATTGCCTTGATCTCGTTTCCTTTCTTTCTATTCTTTCTTACCTATTCTTTTCTTTTTTTTTCCACCTTTCTTTCTTCCTTTCTTTATAATCCACTTTTCCTTTTTGTTTGCTTTTGTAACCTTGTTTGTGTTCTTTCTTTCTTTCTGTCGTTTTACTACTGTCTTTCCTTTCTTTCTTTCCGGGTACGTTTTACTGGCTCGACACTGCTTTAAATCTGACGATGTGATCGCCTCGTAGAATAAGCGATAGTCTGTCGACCTCGAAGATCAGTTCGTGATCTAATCCTCGCATAGATAGCGAAGGTACACTTCTCAAACATTTACTAATCACAATACGTGTTTTGCCGTGAAAGTCATATGCGTTGGTATTTGTCCTCTTGGTGAGCTGCTTGTGCGGCGCGCGCGCGTGTGGGTGTGTCTTGCTGTTGTGTGTGTGTGTGGTGTGAGATAGAGAGAGAGAGGAGAGTATAGAAGAGGAGAGAGGAGAAGAGAGAGAGAGAGAATAACACGAAATTATGTAATGTGTGCGTGGGAAGGAAGGTATGGTCAAAATAGGGGATGTGTGTCACAATTCGGTGTTATGGCCGTGAGAAGTCAAATGTGTGTGTATTTGTCTGCTTTATGGCCGTGCGTAAGAGAGAGAGAGAGGCGAGAGAGAAGCAGCGAATCGCGAGAGATAGAGAAGAGAGAGAGAGAGAATAAACTCCGGAACCGTCCGTGGGTGACGGGGGCGAAGAGCATGGGCAAATAGGGTATGTTGTGAAGTGTGCCCGCGAACGTATGCCAAATATCGATATGTTCGCCACCTCTACTCTTGTTTCTCTCTCCATTTTTCATACTTTTCCCCAAAATGCTCACAAACGACAAACCATGTCTAGCTAAGTGTTAAATAAGATACAACACTGGATTTGCAAAGGAGCAAAGAGAAAAACAAAAGAAAAAGAAAGAAAGAAAAGAAATCAAACGGTGTTCAGGTTAACCATTCACTGATTCAATTCAATATGTTGAAGGAGCTAATAAGTTTAAAGAAAGCCTGTAACTTCAGGATTCAATCGTAATAAAGGTAAACCCGATAGAGAAGTTGATAACTAAACTGTAATTTTGAAAGTACACATAAATCAAGCACATTCATC
>JADBJO010033308.1:0-14739 GCA_016801955.1 Conus betulinus
ATTACCCAGCTCACAAGCGCGAGTTCCTTGCATTGAAATGGGCAATGTGTGACAAGTTCAGGGACTACCTCTTGGGTACCAAGGTGACAGTGGTCACAGACAATAATCCCCTTTGCTACATTTTAAAAAATGCAAAGCTGGATGCCACGAGTCACAGGTGGCTCTCTTCACTCTCCATTTTTGACTTTGAACTTAGGTACAAGAAGGGACTAACTCACACAGATGCAGACGCTTTGTCAAGACTTCCTCGAGAGGACCCCTGTGTTGATGATCAGTATAAGAAGTCCTTGGATGATGTAGCTTTTTTTAGTGCAGAAAGCCAAGTCTTTTGACAGGGATCAGTTAGAGAGTTTTAGTTCTATTGCCTCAGACTCTGTACAAGCCATACTACAGTCCCATCATGTTCACTCATTTGGTCCTAATACCTGTGACAGTTTACCAGGAGTTGCTGAGGATGAGGATGGGTTTCTGATTGACAAGGATAATGTTTTTCCTGCCGTTGAGCAGTTGATGACTGACCCCAAGTTAATACCAGATGGTATACTTGACCCCAAAGCTGAGCATGAGTCCATCAATACAGTCACAGATTGGAGGAAGGCTCAGTTGGCAGACAAGCATCTCTCCTACATCATCAAGTGCTTGGAGCGCGGTAAGATGCTAGATACAGCCGAGGCACATGGTCCAGATTTCAAGGTTTATGCTAGGGAGCAAAAGAAGTTTGTCTTGAAGCAGGGAGTGTTGTACAGGAAGGTTGGGACAGATAATCAGGTCAGCCATTTCCAGTTAGTTCTTCCCTTGCCCTACAGGAAAGCTGCTCTAAAGGGGGTGCATGATGACCTTTTCCACACCCATTTTGAAGATGGCATTGCACAGCTTAGGATGAGGTTCTTTTGGCCCTACATGGCCAGAGATCTGGAACAGAAGATAAAGAACTGTTCTCGCTGTATTAGGAAGGGTGCTAAGTGCCAGAAAGCTCCAATGAACTCCATCGTGACCACATGCCCAATGGAACTTCTTTCCATAGACTTCCTCACCATTGAGGCAAATGGCCAGAAGCATAACATACTTGTCATGATGGACCATTTCACAAAATTTGGGCACGCTGTGCGCACAAAAGACCAGACTGCTAGAACTGTAGCTAGGACATTGTGGAAGGAATGTTTCATGACGTATGGTTTTCCCAGACGTATTTTATCTGATCAGGGTAGGGATTTTGAATCCAAGCTAGTAAAGGAGTTGTCAGGTAGCTGGGATAGAGAAATGTAGGACCACCCCATACCATCCATCAGGTAACCCTGTAGAAAGGTGGAACAGAACCCTGTTAGGCATGCTCAGGAGTTTAGAAGATACTCAAGAGATAAATATTATGAAAACCCTTCCAGAAGTGGTGCATGCCTACAACTGCTGCATTCACAGACAGAGTACCGGGCACTCCCCGTACTTTTTGTTTTTTCGGTCGTCATCCTAGATTACCTGTTGACCTTGCATTTGGCATAGATATTAGTCTCAAGAGACAAGGGTCACCTTCAAACTACATCAAGGGTCTGAAACAAAGGCTAGCATCTGCTTATCAGAAGGCTTCTGAAAACATGGCCAAAACAAACGCACGGAACAAGGCTAGGTATGATGTCGCTGCAAGAGCGGCTGAGTTGGAAATTGGAGACAGAGTGTTAGTTCGCAAGTTAGGACCAAGATTAGATTCAAAGTTGAGTGATAGGTGGGAGAATGCGGTTCATGTAGTGATAGCAAAGAAGGATGGTCTGCCAGTGTATACGGTCCAAGATGAAGCAGCGACAGGGCCCAAGAGAACTCTCCATAGAAATTATTTGTTACCTATAGGTATGATTGACCCTCCAGTTCAGGAAGCTTTTAGGGAAATTCCAGTGCAGGTTAGGCCTAAAGTTCCACCTTGTATAGTTGTTCAGGAACCTGAGTCTGTCTTAGGCGTGACAGATGAGTTTTCAAGGGTGCACTCTTGAAATTGCTCCAGTGGTGCCTTCCATAGGGAAACTGAAGACCGATGCTACTGAATACTTTCCTAGGTCTGTTGTTGGTCAGGATGATCCTCCAGTAGAAAGTGTGGTACGGGTTGACAGGGACCAGGGCTGGGGGGATCAGCCCGATGTGAGTCAGTCTGCAGATCAGCAGGTTGAGCAGCCTGTGAATGAAGAATTGATAGTGGGTAGTCTACCTTCGGGAGCATTGAATGACATGTCTCAGTCAGAAGTTTCCTCCAATTCAGAGGATTCGGACAGTACCAGTAGCACTGAGAAAATTCCAACCCCCACTCCTGCCCTAAGAAGATCCCTTAGGAAACCCAAGCCTGTAGACAGACTGAATTTAACCCATGTGGTCCAAATCCGGAAGCATTTGGAGGAGGGTCTAGTTGACAAGGCTCAGTACCGTTTGCACATGTTAGCTGATAGCCCTTTAGACCCTGAGCGTGTTGCTGTGGTTGAGCAGGTACTCAGAGTACTTCTCACATTGTAAATAATTGCTCATACACAATTTAAGGTTATTGTGTTGTGTTTTTTGGTGTGCTGTATTTACTTTTTCAACTGAAGACATTTTCTTGGAGTGTTCTTGGTGGCACCAACGCATTTGGTAGTTGGTACGTGTCGAGTTTTGTGGAAGTTTCCTCAACCCTTTTACTCAGGGAAAATTTGTTGGTTATTATGATTTCCCGCCAAACATCTTGGGTTGACCATTTTGGACTTATTTTTGGACACTTTAACAGAGGTTTCCACTGGACATGCAACGGTGTAGCCCTGTTGGGCGAGTGTTCAGAGTGGTTGTCACAGTGTGAGTGGGCTGGTTCATATGTATGTTTTGATTAATTGTGTCAAATGTGTTTATTTGACACGTTTCGCATTTGTTGCTTTACTGTGCTAAATTACTGTGTAATTAGGGTACAGTGAATATGTTTGAAATCACTTTTATGAGTAGTTTTTGGTAAACTTACTAGTTTGGACGACACTGTTAGTGGGTCAAAATGTGAGATTGGCGTGCTTGCGGTAACCGCTAAAGTTCAATTAGGGATTCCTTTAACATTTGCCGTGTGATCACTTAATAAGTAACCTGCAGCATGTTTTGACCTAGTGGCATTAAGATCAAGACATCGCTAATTATGTTTTGTTCTGGGGATGCATCTAATTATTTTATGTGTATTAGTGTTTTCCCAAAATGTTTGCACCTTCAATTTTCCATTTGACATAAATTGAGGTATGTAAACATTTTTTTTTTAGGAGGGGTGATTGTAACCTGTCTAATGTGGTCAGGTTAGTAATTTTAAGGTTGTCAATGTATAATTTATATAATATATTTTTTTATTTGACTTAGTAATTAGATGAGTGTCTTAAAATTAGTGAGTTTTGCGCTAAATAGTCATTTTCAGTAGGTCTGAGTAATTAGACACTTCCGGTCTGTTGGTGTTCTTCTGCCACTTCCTGCTGGGACAAGAGAGGAAGATCACACTTGAATCTTGGCAGATGCAGTTAGTGCTAAATCAGGTTAGTTGAGTTTGTTTGAAGAAAAATATGTATGTAGTTAATATTGTATTGTGTTATGTTTCGTTTTCATGATTTTATTTTACTGGATTGTGGTGTAATGTTTAGATTTAAAAGGATTTTGATTTTGCACATTTGTGGGCTTTAGAATGACCATGTGGTAGGCAGCCACTATGTTTTACTTTATAAAGACTTAGAGGAGCAAAGTTTTAGGATAACTCGTTATAAGTATTAATAATGTGAGTGACAATACAGGATTGTGTTTGGGGAAGTCATATTAGTTTTGTGGGAGCGGATTGATTGTGTATGTATGGTGGATACAGAATTGGTCATTTTATTATTTTGTATGTTGGTAGGTTACGTTAATTTATGGGTTTTTTATTAGTCCGTGGTTCTCTGGATCAAAATATTAAAAACTGTATTTAGTTTAGATTGCGGAATTGAGTTTATAGTTAGGGACTAATATGCTTAAATTGGTGTATTATTATTAGATTGGTTGACAGTGGGTCAACAAATTACTGGTGTAAATTTTAGATGCTGTTTTCAAATAGGATTAAGCATAAAATTAGGTTTTTGCCTTTCATTGTGCATTCCTTCAAATTTTCGCATTTCGCCGAATTTTGCCTTATGTTGTTCCAAATTCTGTTGTAGCCTGGCATTCATTGTGTTTTTGAAGGAATACAATAGTGAAATATGTTAGCTGGGTAGTTGCAGTTATTTGTTAATTCAATCACCATTCATAGTTTGGACTGTTATTTTTAAATGAAGTCAACGGTTTTAGAGAGTTTGGCGGCGTGATATCAAAGGGAGTGCGTTATAATTATGTTATTAATTGAGAAAATATTATGGGATGTCGATAGTCTTCGGTGTTGACAATTGGCTATCCCTGCTTTTCGTTATTGATTGTTCCCTAGAGAGCAAGATCGTATGATGCTTTATTTCACTAGCGTTTTTCGGTTTTACTGTGCAGGCTATTTGGACGCATTACCATTTGATATCGGCATAATGTATTACACCATGTTAGGTGTGATAGTTTGACACAATACTTAAGTTAATTCTCATGTTTTGGACATGATGTGTCGCTTGTATATATATATGTTGTTTGATTTCTTTGAATGCGGGCACAATGACCTTGCATTACTTTATGCGCTCTTAGTTTGGCCGTAACCTAATCGTGGCCAATGCTGTGTTGTGGTTTTGACTGATCTTCTGATGATTATTCCATTTTTCTTTTGTTTTGTTTGATATTATTTTCATTCCTTTAGGTAGTTCTATTGATTGCGGATATTGTGGGGACCTTTTCTTAATGCTTCCGAGCATTAATGTAACTATTAATTCTACTGAGGGTCAGCAGTTCATATTCTGGTGTTGAGGTAATGCTGACAAAGTGGGTACTATTTGGCTGGAATGGCAAATGTCAAGGGTGAATTAATGTTTTGTTAGGCTATGGGCCTATTAGTATTAATTGTGAACTGACCACACTTGGGCATAGCTGTGGTTTTGCCAAACCCATCCGGTGTTGGCTGGGATGTGTGTAATTCCCTGCTATTCAATTTGACGATTGGATTTGATCACAGTGGAGTTGACACTATCCCCTTCTAACAGTAAAATGGAGAATGTTGTTAACGGGGTTATTTGATGTAATGATCCTGCCAGGGGAACAGATTTAAATATGTGCCCACCCTTTTGTTCTCCAATGTTAATTGGGAAACTTGAATTAGTGTTTTGATTGCTATTGTTTTTTTGCTTGTAATTTTCTATTTAATAAGTGACTGTTTATTATTTTTCCTTTTCAGTGCTACTTTTCCGCATCTGCTATTTCTTGTTTTCTTCTCTATCCCATTGTTTTATTGCTTTCATTATCCTAACCACCTATACTGAGGGTATATTTTGAATTGTTTTGGTAATTCAGATTTTGGAAGACTGTATTCTTTGGAATTGCAGGAAAGACAGTGACTGGAATTAAAATTTAAAGTTGGCAATACATTGTGTATTTTTGTTTCCTTGGGTAAAGCGTGCGTGAACCTGGGTTACAATTTGAAGAGCATATGCATATCAAGTCAAGTCAAGTCAAGTCAAGTAAACTTTATTATCTCAATTTGAGAAATTAATTTGTGGTCACACACATTCACAGCAAATAAACAATAATTTAGCCACATTACCCATTTTCTCACATATGACATACATTCATATAGAGGAATTTGGATTTCAATTAAACATCTTCTCGGTTCAAGAAATCAATGGACAGGGGAATAAAACTTTGTTTAAATCTGACACTTCTGCATTTAACCGATCGATATCTTCGTCCTGACTGAAGAAAGGTCATACTGATTTGCAAGGACGTGGGTCTGGTCACACGTAATCTTCTTCGCTTTACAACTAACACGGCACCTATATAGCTCACTCAGACTTTTTGTGTCTCTCACCAACGATTTTTTCCTCCCACGTTCACCACTTTCTCAAGCACATTTCTGCTCTTCACAGTCAACCCACCATACCAACACATAAATGATACCCTTCCCCTCTGCCTTGGGGCTTGGAGCCTTCCCTTGAGCAACGGTGTTCGGTGGGGGTTTCTGACTTGTGACGAGGAGATTGGATTTTTTTTAGGGATGAGCTGAGCGTGGACTGAATCTCTCCTGGCCTGACTCTGAGTGGTCAGTCCTGTCTACAGCTTAGGCTGTCGCTGGCCTGCTCTGGCTCAGTCTCAGATGGCTGCTGTCCCTCAGCATTTTTGTGTTCTCCCCGTCTGCCGCCACAGTCACTTTAACAGGAGAAAACTCACAAACAGTATCAACCACTTGTGATCTGATTGCTTACAGGCACAGCACACAATGTCCCTTTTGACACCCTGATGCGTGGTGTCCCTGTCCAAGGCAATTTGAACAAGTGTATGGGGGGTTTCTTAACATCTTTGGCTGTTCTTGATGATGAAAAATTTTAGCAGTGAAGAAGTTTACCTTGAGGGTTTATTCAAGTGGAACAGCAGGGACAGTTATGTAAACAAATCTACACCCTGTTAAGAATCTTGTGATCGGCGTCTCTGGCTCTTAGATTTGATGGAAGAACAAAGTTCACAGCCTACTTGCACTAAGGAGTGCTCTATTTCAGCATCAGCAACAGATATTGGGACATTATCATCCACACTTTCGTCCAGGGTTTTTCCTCCCGGGAGCTACCCTTTAAAATGAAGGGGTTGTTGTTGGAAAGTTGTAGAACAGCCCCTTTAACTGCCATACCTTTTACAAGCAGCTTGTTCATTGCCTCTGTTGTTGTGGGGTAGATTCTCCACAGGCCGTTGACCTGCTGGGCTCCAACCAATGACCCGTGACCAGCTGCTGCTCTCTCTCCTGCCAATCCAGAACTGTTGGGCAATTGATGGATGAATCAAGAATGTCTTTTGCTTTTACAAAGATGAGGTTCATGCCGATCTCCACACTAGTAGCCACGATACAGACCAAGCGAGCGATTCATTTCAATGAAATAGAAGATATTGAAAAGATTTTTGAATGGTACAGCAACAAAGTCGTTGAACAGATTTGGCCGGTGCAGTGTGAAAAAAAAAGGCAAGGTGAAAATGCCTTGCCCTGCGTGTGAACTCGTGTACTGTGTGTGAAGAGCACTCAGTCAAACGTGTCCGCATGGCACGGCCGACGCTCATGGAATCCTTTAAACTCAGACTTTGAGGAGCTGCAGCTTTTGTGTAGTACACCTAAACCTCAGGTAGTAGCTCTTAAGCAAACGAAAGCTCAAAGCCAAAAAACCTTCAGTCTTTCTGGCTTCAATATTCTTTTGAAACCTGCACAACTGTCCATGTTGGGACTAACAGGTGGCATTGCTCTTATCCACAGGGCTTTGCTGTTAGCCCTGTTGCTCATACTACCCCTTGTCAGTCGGTAGCTATGAGAGTCACTCTCCATAAATATCTTTACAGTTTGCTTGCTTGCTATATCTACGACCTGTCTTTGTCATTTGGACCATGTCAGTCTGTTTGAAGAACTTCCTTGCCCTTGTTTGTTGTTAGTTAACTTTAATGGCCATAGTCTTTGGGAGTAGTGTGAACTTTATCCAGAGGTCTGCTCCTTTTAGATGTCTTTTCAGAATTGGGTTTGTGTTGTCTGAATGATGGGCCTCCCAACTTTCCTCCATTCTGTCACAAGGTCTCTTTCATGTTTAGATTTGTCAATATGTGACCCCTCGCTGGTCCTGGACTAAGAGTGGTTTGTCCATGACGATCTGCGTGGAAGTGACCATTTCCCCAGTTCTCTTGAAATCCATAACAGCTGAAAACACCTCTGTTCCACAACACTTTGATTATAAGAAGGCTAATAGGATCTTTTTTTGCTGCAGAATTTCAAAGGAACTCCAGGAAACTGACATTCTTCAAAATCAAAACCCAGCAGAATCTCTAACTAATATTTTAAGTGTGCAAAAAACCTTAATTCCAATGTCTTGCAATAAACTCCAACTGCCTAAAACACCTTGGTTCAATTCTGATCGCCAACAAATCTCAATAGTACGCAAATGGGCTCATTGTCAGGTATCCGGAAGACCTTCAGCTCCCAGTGCTCAAGCCCATCAAAAGCTCTGAGCCAAAACAAGACACACTTTTAAAGTCAAACATCAGTCTTGGAGGAACTTCTGCTACAGGCTGACATCTAAAATATCCATGAAAAAGTCTGGAACATCATCCAGAAAATCAAAGGGAAGAACACCAACCCGTCAGTTCATCACCTGAAACTTGCCGATGCTTTGATAACTGACAAACAAGCTGTTGCCAATCTGCTGGCTTCCACCATTCAACAGAAATCAGCATCCTCAAGTAAATCTGCTGCTGTTTTTCTGGGAAAAAAAAAAAAAAAAAAAAAAAAAAAAACAATTCAGAAAAAAAAATCTTCATACAGCTTCACTTCAGACAACTCTGAAGTGTACAGTCTACCTCTTTCAATTGATGAACTGAAATCAGATCTGCAAACCTACAGCGATTCTGCTCCTGGCCTGGATGATATTCATTATCAGCTTTTGAAACATCTCCCAGAGAGCTGTGTCCAGACCCTTCTAAAGTGTACAACCATATCTGTACAGCAAGCTGTTTTCCACCCTCCTGGTGAAAACCCTGATCATTCTGATTCCCAAGCCTGGAAAAGACTTTACCAACCCTTCAAAACTACTCCTTCCAGTAGCTCTGATCAGCTGCCTCTGCAAGGTAATGGGAAAGACGGTCAACTCCCGTCTGATGTGAAGCTGGAAACCCCAAACACTGGCTTATGTTGAAGACCTGGCAAGAGGAATGGAACTCGAATGGGTAACCAACTATTTAAAATCCATCCAAACCTGAAAGAGTTTTTACCATGTTCCCGGGGTGGCTTTAAAGAAGAAACACTTTTATGCCATTTGGTAAAAAAAACTTGTGGAGAGCGTGGAAGCAGAGAGTCCTCAGAAGAGAGCCCCCTTCAAACAAGTGTTTCGGCCCTTATCTCCTGACACTCTAGGGGGGTTGGGCCACACCCGGTTCATGACTCCGGATGTCCCTCTGATGCCCCCCTTTTTTTTTCCCATCTTGGGATGAGCCATGGCTGGGATTCGAACCTTTGACCCTCTGGACATGCTTATTTTTTTCCACTTAATGACTCCCCCTCTAACCACTGAGCCACTGGGACACCTGATATTTGTAGGAAAGTTAAGCCTTATGAAGTTCACTTTTGTTCTTCCTTGACCAGATCCAGCTTGAACACCTCTCTGCCACTTCTGCCATTGCTTTCAGGGCTCTGGGCTCCATTTGCATACAGGCCACTCCTTTTACACCCATTCTTATCTTTTAAAAAGTGAAGAAGCTCCATGGTGCATTCCATGTCATGTACCACTCACAGTAAATCATATTCTTTTTTAAAGTTGGGATTTGCATGATGATGAGACATAAACATTGATTTTTACAGCAGACTCCATGAAAACCTTGTTCAGAGATGTCCCACTTGATGTGATCGTTTGAACTTGAAAGAGATGAACATTTTTTCATCTGATTTAAGAAATTCACTGAAGAAAGATTTTACAAAAGGTTCTGGTATGTTTTTAGAAGATGTATTTTAAAGGGTTGTGTGAATTAAAAAAAAAAAAAGAATTTGTTGATGACTTGTGAGTTGAGACTGGATAGAGGGGGAATTTGGAGAACAGGGAAGGAAGAAAGTGGAGAGTGTAGAGATAAGAAGGTGCAAGTATGTGAATTTGTGTGACCCATGTGTGTGTGTGTGTGTGTGTGTGTGTGTGTGTGTGTACTATGCAATTATGTTTCAGATGAAATGGCTGACGGCAATCAAAGGTGTTCAGTTTTAACAAAACAGCTTGGAAGGACAGAGTGGGGGGGGGAAGAGGCTGGAGAAGGAGGGGAGAGTGGAGGGGTTGGGAGGGAGCCACAGGGGGGGGGGGGGGGGGGGGGGGAAAGGTAGAGGGTGTGTGTGTGAGTATTATTTGCAAGGGCAACAGTGTTTGGGGCATATACTGTTTTTCTGTGCAGATGTCTCAAGACTGCTGAAAGACATTGAACCATTTGGGGGGGCCTGAAAGGAGGTGAGATGTGTATCTGTGTGTGTCTGTGTGTGTGTGTTTACAGGGATGAAATTATTATTGGAAGTTTATGCTGACTTAATTTTGTTATCTAGGAAGGTGTCTCGAGATAACTACAAACATTGGACTGAGAGGAGAGCCAAATACAAGATGATGACTGTGTGTGTGTGTGTGTTGGTGAGTTGGGAAGAATGTGGGGGGGGGGGGGTGGGGGAAGGGGGGGGGGGGGGGGGGGGGGGGGGGGGCAGGGAGGGAGTAGACAGGGGGGGAGGATGGGAAGAAGGGGAGGGGAGAGGTGTTGGGAATGGGATTGTGGTTGTGAGCCAGTGTGTGATAGTCACAAGGGCAACATTGTTGAGGGCCTATACTTTAACTCATTATTTTGTCTGTGCAGGTTCCTCAAGACTGCTGAAGACACTGAACCATTTGGAGGGACAGAGATGTGGCTAGGTGTGTTTTTGTGTGTGTGTGTGTGTGTGTGTGTGTGTGTGTGTGTGTGTGTGTGTGTGTGTGTATAGGATAATATTATTGTTGGATGTCTCTTAGTTGTGTTTTGTATGCAGGCATCTCAAACTGACTACACAGGGACAGGGAGAGGTGCATGTATGTGTGTGAGTGAGTGTTATTTACAGAGGCAGCATTGTTTGGGGCATGCATATTAACTCATCATGTGTGATTCAGTGATTCCTGAATTTAGAATGAATACATTCTTCTAATGAAGAGGTCTCTTGAAGAATCCTCTCAGAAAACCACACTGAAGAGCCTGGTAGGTGTTGAACAGTTCTGCTTGTAAATGGGAAACTGACTGATACTTGTGTGGGAGAGTTAGTGTTCAAGGTGTAATGTACTGCATGTAAAATTCAGAAAGTCATCAGTAGTTCCTAAATCACACCAGTGTATGCTGAATCATTGCAGGTGAGGAAGACTACCCCAGGTCGGGGGGCCAGCTGAACGGAGGAGGTTTTTCCAGGACATCAGGAGTGACAGCCATTGTTAGACTTGGATCTTCTGCTGGTAAGTAGCACGGTCCCCTGTGTGTGTGTGTGTGTACAGTTTTGCATTTGTTTCAGGTAGCAGTTGAATTCAAATTTCAAAACTGCGTTTGCAGAGTGGACATCCAGGCAGGCCAAGATGTTGCAGTACAAAGATGATGAAGACAGCAGGATGTGGTAAGTGTCTCACAGCAAAATAGTTGTTATTGATTGAATAGAGCATTTAGGCTAGGCCAGTCCAGTCCAGTCTAGCTTCAAGGTCACAAATCTCACTTGTCATTACATGAAAGAAATGACCAACCTTACTGGGAGAATGACCTTGTTTGTGTTGAGGGTACATTGTAGAATGCTTTTGATGGTAAAGAATTGATAATAGAAACAATTCCACATTGTTTCAATGGTGCAACACCATGCTTTATTGCAGACTCTGTGAAAACACTGTTCAGAGATATTCCACCTGATCTGATTTTCATTTCCTGAAAGAGATTTGTGTTTTCATTGAAGATTCTATAAGAAAAGAGTGAAAGTATTTTAGCATGGTTTAGGAAATCTGTTTTATTAAGTTACATGTGTGTTTGTGTTGGCTTTGTTTTAACAGCTTTGCTGAGCTTTGACAAGATAATAGCCCTAGTGTGGGCCCTCACAGTTGGCTTAGCTGTAAGCGACATGATACTCCATCAAAACAGATGAAAAGGTGTGAAACAGTTAAGGCAACGGATGTTGGTGAGTATCTCCTAGCGTGTATGTGTGTGAATGTGTAGTAAATACCTTGCGATGTGCGGCCTTTTTGTGTTCAAGAACATCTCTGTTATTTATTTTTTGTGTGTGTGTGTGTGTGTGTGTGTGTGTGTTATCTATGTGTAGGGAATTGACTGAGGAGGCGACCCTGATATGGTCCCTTGGGGTCATATATGTTGTGAAAGCACTCTAGTGTAGCCAGTTCTTCACTTTGACAGAAGCTGTGAATGGCTTTGAAAATAATTGTGTGTGTTGATTATGTCATGAATTTGTTTTTTGTCATTCACTGCATCGAGTAATGTGATAGTCTTATGAATTGTTTTTCTGATGCTGATGCTGGTCAAAGTGTCCTTGATTGTGTTGCAGGCTGGCATGTGTTTTTTCTTGTTAGCTTTGACAAAGACTCTTTCAGCCTGCATGCATGCTTTTCCCCCAAGGTCTTTTTTTTTTTTTTTCCTTTTTGAAAGATACTAATGTTACTAACAGTAATGAAACATGGGGGTGTACACACAGATTTTTTGTTGTTTGTTCTGAGTTATACACTGTATATTTTTGTACAGATGAAACTGTGCATGTCAAAGCTTTGTTTTAGTGTGTATTGTATCATCATCATTATCATATGATTATTCAGAGGATGGCATGTGAGTCCTGACCAAAAAGATGCAGTCTCTGGATTTTCTCACTGTAGGAGTGGTCCTAATAGAATTATTTGAAGAGAGCTCTGCTTGATGTTAGCTGTTTAAAACAAAATGATATTTTTTTTTTTTTTTTTTTTTTTTCAGTGAAGCTGCTGATCTGCGTATGGATGATTTTTAACGCAAAAGCAGACCTTGTCTGGGCAGGAACTTCTGAAAGCTGTTTTTCAGTTTTACAAGAAGGTAGTGTGGGTGTGTGTGCATGTGTGTGTGTGTGTGTGTGTGTGTGTGTGTGTGTGTGTGTGTGTGTGTGTGTGTGCAGAAAACTTTTAAACTTTGATAAAAGCGTCGGATGACATCATGTGTATTGATTGTGTCATGAATTGTTTACATTCATTGCAGGCATTCTGTAACAGGTTGGCATTCTTGTTTGTAATGAGCACTGTCACTAACTCTTTTTCTTAATATATGCATGCCTTTCCCCAACTTTATTATTCACAAAAAAGTTCGTTTTACATACAGCTATATTGAAATTGTTTGGTGTAAAGATATTTCATTAACAAAACATTGAGCTATACTCAAAGAATATTATGGACAATTTTGTTGTGCATGCCCTAAGTTTTTGTGTTTGATGTGCTCTGTATTATCATTCATTATACAATTGCACAAGGAATAGCTTGTTAGAGTTCTGACCTAAAGACAGAGGTTAGACAAAGATACAGACAAGATACAGGCTGGATTTTTTTTTTTTTTTTTTTTTTAAACGAGCTCTGCTTGATGTTTGCTATTTTATGTGACAGGTATTTTTTTTTTTCTTGTTTTTGTTTTTACAGTGAATGATGAGAATCTGCCCACAACTGATTATGATGCAGCACCAAACCTCATCCAAGCCAGTGTCATTTTGTGAAAGCTGGATCCAGTTTTACAAAGAATGGGCACCTCTTCTTTTTACTGCCTTGTGTTTAGGGGTAAGGTGTGTGTGTGTGTGTGTGTGTGTGTGTGAAAGAGCAGAAGATGTTTAAAGTTTTTCAGAAGATGACATGCGGATCATGTGTTTTGTCATAGTACTGTGGTGTAGAAAGTTCTCTTCTTAGACAGAAGCTGATAATGACTTTGGTAGCATTGTTTGCATTGATCATATCATGGATTGTTTTTTCATAATTCACTGCCTTGTGTAAAGTGAAAGTCACATGAATTGTTTTTAGTCCCTGCATAAAAAAGTGTCATTCATTCTGTTTCAGAGTGGCATGCATTTTTTCACTGTAAGCTCTGAAAAAATGACACTTCTGCTCTGTATGGATGGGTTCTCAACTGTTTTTTGTACATACGCTCTGTGTGTATGTGATTTTCCTCTTATTTGTACTTCCACTGTGTGTATGTGTTTTTTCCTGTTTTGTACTTCCACTGTGTGTGTACGTGTTTTTTTCTGCTGTTTGTTTCCTCTGCTGCTCTGTATGCATGTGTTTTTTTCCAGCTTTTGCTCTGTTTTTGCTCTGTTTTGTTGTGCTTGTATCCATGTGTTTTTTTCCACAGTTTTTGTTCTTCTGCTCTGTTCCACATGCATTTCTTCTGCTCTGTATTTTTTTCCACAGTTTTGTTCTTCTGCTCTGTATGCATGTGTTTTTTTTCCATGCATGTGTTTTTTCTGCTCTGTATGCATGTTCAGTTTTTTTGTTCTGCTCTGTATGCATGTGTTTTTTTCCACAGTTTTGTTCTTCTGCTCTGTATGCATGTGTTTTTCCACAGTTTTTTTCTGCTCTGTATGCATGTGTTTTTTTCCACAGTTTTGTTTCTGCTCTGTATGCATGTGTTTTTCCACAGTTTTTTCTTCTGCTCTGTATGCATGTGTTTTTCCACAGTTTTTGTTCTGCTGCTCTGTATGCATGTGTTTTCCACAGTTTTGTTCTGCTCACATGTGCATGTGTTTTCCCCCAGTTGTGTTATTTTACATCATGTTTTTTCACTGACAGGATTGACACACTGGGATGTACATCATGATTTTGCGTTTGTTAAGAGTATATGGATTAGTTGTTCTGTATACATGAAACTGTGCCTGTCCTTGGTTTTGTGTTAATGCATTGTATTGTATTCATTTTTATAGGATTACTCAAGAGATGGCTTGTGAGACTTGTGATCTAAGGGGAGAGTGTGGATTTTCTTTGGATGGTCCCTTGCGGTCATGTATGTTGTTACAGTACTGTAGTGTAGCCAGTTCACTTTGACAGAAGCTGTGAAGGACTTTGAAAATAATCGTGTGTGTTGATTATGTCAGGGAATTGTTTTGGTCATTCACTGCACATGTTTTTC
>JADBJO010033309.1:5000-14738 GCA_016801955.1 Conus betulinus
GTTGTTGTCGAATTTAGATTATGGTTTCTATACCTATGTTTGGATTTTTTCTGTTAAAGTTTTTATAAAGGTTTTTTTTTTTTTTTTTTTATTCATTTCATTTTGTTCGATATCATTATTGTAAAAGTTTATTCATTCGTTTATTCATTCATCATTTTTAGTGTGTTGCCATTTTCAGGACAAGAGTGAATAGATTTCTGAGTATTTTTTTCCCACACACACCACACACACACACACATATATATATCACACACATCCCAACACTCTCTCCTCTCTCTCTCTCTCTCTCTCTCTCTCTCTCTCTCTCTCTCTCTTGCAAATGAAATAAGAAACTAAGTTTATACCCATATACATTATTCTCTAGTTTGGATTGTTTACTACCGGATGATATGTTGCCTAATGGTGTTGATTCTGTTCGATTCTTCTACTTTTGTTTGTTTTTGTGTAGATTTTCCCCCCTCTCATTCCCCTCCCTGCCCCCCTGGCACCCCCCCCCCCCCACCCACCACCATCCCCAAACCACCCCTCGTAAAGAGGCTGTAAAAGAGGACAACAGTGACAAAGTAAATCATTAAAAGTGCATAATGGCTCTTTATTCATCTTGTCATATAAAAAGTACACTGAAGTTTTCTTTCTTTCAATGCGTTCAATCTGGATTTGGAATGAAAGCAACATTATAAAACACACACACACACCACACACACACCACACAACACACACACACATGGCAAGAGTGCATATATCCTTTAAAAATAAAAATAAAAAAGCACCATTGGTTGTTACATAATGCCTTTTACAAAATATACAAAAAGTTAACTTACGCAACCAAAAGCATCAAAATCATTTTTCGCACATGTTACATTGGTACTCGAGTTAGAAAATAATACACAATGGTGATAATCGGAATTGCACTTGTCATAGCATAGCAGAGCAAGAGGCATCGCTATCACACGCCGACACACACGCCCAATTGCCAGATCTGTAGACGCTGTGTGCCAGGTCTGTGTCGGAGTGATAACATCACACTCTGTCACTGATCATGAGGTGATCCCTGCGGAACAAAACTCAGTAAACCCTGGACAGGTAGAAGGCAAAACATAGTGTGGTGGTACATTGAACACAGTATGGTGTGTTGTGTGTGGTGGTGTGTGTGTGTGTGTGTGTGTGTGTGTGTGGGGGTGTGTGTGGTGTGTGTTGTGTGTGCGTGCGTGCAAGCGCGCTATGGTTAAATCAGACCTGTTGCAACAGAAAAACAGAGGTGGATGACTCCAGTCCTAAGTCGCACTGACCCAACCATGATGACCCGATGATAGACTAGGTATGGCAATGGTGAGAACAACTGACCTCACCAGAGCGCGGTTTTGTAACTGGAATGTACAGGTAAATATTCTTCAAAGAAGAAAAGAAGAAAATGAATATAAAGTCAGAATAAACAAGACACAAGAAATTCGGTCATATTTTTCTCTGTTTTTCCGTGGCGTGTCGAAACATTGCACAGAGAATCTGACCTCAAACTAGGACGAAGATGGACTACCGGGATGGGGTGTGACCGCCAGGACGAGGAATGTGACATGAAAAACAAATGCTTTTCTCCTGAATCCACCAAGGGGTTTTCCGGTTCTGATGGACAAGGTTCAACTCCCAGTGTCGTCCTTGGAACCAGAGTCCCATCGGAATTTCATGACTACGGGATTCAGTCTGTTTGACGGGCTTTGCTCGACAATTGGTTTTAAGTATGACCAAAAAAAAAAAAAAAAAAAAAAAGGGGAAAAAAATCACATCGCTACCTCTTTAGTCTTTCGTCGCCACGTGTTATCCATGCATCTTCCCTCTCTCGTACTCGCTAATCTCTTCGTGCACACACAGGAACACCCACACACACACACACACACCAAATCAAAGGATTTAAAAGGTGAACTTGCGACCATGCAGAGTAATGAATATAAAGCGAGTGTCCTCCGAAAAACCGTGAAACGCCAACGAGTAACGACGCCGCGAGTCATCTGGACCGGAAACACATCTTCCAGCAAGCGAGAAATAAGAAGGAAGAAGCTGATTAGCAAGCGTATAAACGTCCTCCCAGTTTTATCTTGAAGGGTACGCGATTAGCATGAAATGTAAAGAGCATGTTTACTAAAAATACCCACGATGTCTACCTGTCAGTTATTAGATAGGATCTCATCAGCTATATGTTAACACAATCCGTTCAAATACACAGCCACGTTCATAGATATGTTGTCAATACAAGAAAGAACTTCAACGTTACAAATCAAGGGCGCGATGCGTCATTAATGTATTTCGTCACCGAGAGATTTCCATAAAGAAGAAGAAGGGCCGAAAAACCGTTTTGGGCCGCCTAGCCTCATAGCCGATTAAGTAAAACAAAAAAACATCGGGGCGACCATAAGAACATACAGACAAATTTTCAATGATCGGCCCAAAGAATTGCTGGGCGAGGGAACACACATTTTGACCCATAGTGAAGACACATAGCACTACTCGGGGAATTTGTGAGAATGCCCTGTTCTATAAGAAACTGGAGGGAGAGGGGAAGGGGGGGAAGGCAGAAGATGTGTCTGAAAGTGCGGAGGAGGATTGAGCAGACGAAGTCCTAGCAGTTGGACTTTGATCTTCCTCGGCACCGTGAGCCTACTAGACCACATATTTGTTCATGGGCAAGCTTGAAGGTTCCAATCGATGCCCAATTGAGGTAAAACTCCCCTGGTTTACTATAAAGACAAGGGAGAATCGGGATCAAGTACAAAAACAAAAGAAGGCAAAAAGGAAGATGAAAGAAGTGGAGACAAGGGGGAAGACGACGCATATCAGTTTGGGCCTTTGGATCTTCTCGCAACCGTTGTCTACCCTCCCCTTGACGACAGAACATACTTTGAGGAAAGACATTTGGCAAGCTTGAGACAGCAGGTCTCCCAGAAATAAAAACCCAGGGAAGGTGCACGTTGTGGTGGTGGTGGAATTAAACCTAGGAAGTCCAGAAAGACAGAGGCATGGATAGACAGGAAACGCGAAGGAAACACATAAAACAAACAAGAACCCAAAACAAAAACAAAACCAAACAAAACCAAACCCTGGGGGGGACGGTGGACGGGGGGCATAGGACCGAAACTGCAAGCAAAATAAAACCCTGTAAGTTTAACAGACAGAAAAGAACCGCCAAGGAAAAACCAACCCTGGAGGAGGGGTAGACAGACAGAGGAACGCCAAGAGAAAAAAACAACCCAAGGAGAGCTGAGCACAGTGATACTCCAAGGAAATTACAACCCTAGGAGGTGTTGGAAAGACCGAGGCAGTGTAAAGACAGAGAGAAAGCCACAGCGAATGAAAGACAACCCCTGGGAGGTTAGACGACGTTAAGAAACACTCCAAGGATTAGAACAAACCCCTGATGGGTGGGAGGTGGGTGTGATTTGATGGGTGTGGGTGATTATGGGGTGCGGTGTGGGGTTGGGGGTGATTTTAGAGAGAAAGAAGAAAACTGCAAAGGAAGGGAAAACCCTAGGCGGTTAGACAGAGGAGAAGAGAAGAAAGAAAAGCCCAAAGGCGACAACACTGGGGGTCAGACCAGAAGGAACAGCAAGGGAAAAAACCTTGAGGGATACAGACAGAGAAACTCCCAAGGAATTGGAGACAACCCTAGGAGGGTCGACACAGAGGAACTGTCAGGTTTTTAAAGGTTTTGTAATAAAACTGAGAAACGCAAGAAAGACACTGGAGGGTTTAGCCAACAACGCCAAGGAAATGACAACCCTGGGGGTTAGACGACCAGGAACGCAAGGAAGACAACTGGGGGTTTAGAAGACAGAGGAACGCGCGGAAGAAAGACAACCTCTATGTGATTTGTTAGACAGACCCAGAGGAACGCCCTCAAGTGAAAAAACAGACCCTGGAGTTAGGTTAGACACAGGAACGGCAAGAGGCCAAGAAGTGCTTGGAGGTTAGACAGACAGAGGAACTTCAAGGAAAGACAACCCTGGGAGGTGTGACCAGACAGAGGAGAACGTCAAGAAAAGAAAATCCTGGAAGGTAAGCCCGCAGAGAAACGCCAAGGAAAGAAGACAAACTAGGAGGGTTTACGACACAGGAACGCCCCAAGGAAAGTTTAATACAACCATGGGGTTGTTAGACAGACAGAGTGAACGGCAAGGAAAGACAACCCTAGGCGTTTATGACAGTACAGGAGGGGAAAACTGGCAAGGACAGACAATCCTGGCAGAGGTAACGCCGACCGAGGAAACCCCAAGGAAGACAACCTCGGAGGTTTTAGAACAGACAGAGGAACGTCAGGGTGAAGACAACCATGTGGGGGTTAAGACCAGACAAAGGGCCACGTCAGAAAAGGGACATACCAAGACGAACGGGGGCCCTGCGAGGTTAGCACCAGACGAGAGGAGAAGGGCCTCAAGTAAACAGACAACCCCTAGTAGGGGTTGTGTTAAGGGGAAAAAAACACAGACATACAGGAACTTCAAGGAAAACAACCTGCGGGTTAAGCAACAAGAAGCGTAGAAACAGTGCAAGGATAAGAGAGGGTGGCGGGGGGGGGAGAAAGAACAAAAAGAGAAGCAACAAACCAACGAAAGGTGATGTGTTATAAAAGTAGGAGCAGACAACGAGTTTCAAAAGAAATGCAACCTTGAATGTGTAAGCAGCAAATAAACACCAGAGGGAAATACACTGAGATATTGAACGGGCAGAAAAAAAAAATGTTCGAACAACCCTGAAAATGTTAACAGACAAAGCCACGTCAGCAGGAAATAACAACCCTGTGAGTTAAGACAGACAATACGAGTTTCAAGGACGACATACAACCCGTGGAATTTGAGACAAGCAAAAAACAATCCCAAGCAACAATAGGGCGCACTAGATATCTGAGACACAGAGTCCGGTAAACGGGCACAAGTTTTGACGGGGTACAACCCCTGGAAATTTATATGGCAGACGAGAATCCACGTCAGTGAAATCACACACGACCGCCTGGAATGTTAGGAAACAGGCCAGAAAGAACTTCAAGAAAAATTACCACCCTGTAAATGTTAGACATTAGCACTGAAGAACTTCTTACGAAAATACAACCCTTGAAGGGGGGGGAGGGGGGGTTATGTAGGGGGAAAGAGAGGTGGTGAAAAGAAAGACACACTATCAAAAACGGGAATAAACGGAAAAAGACACGGGCGGTAGGAAATGTTAGACATTCACAGGGTGGAACAGCAGGGGAGCGTTCAGGAGGGAAAGAAAATAGCAACCGGGCGGTGGGAATGGTGAATAAATCCAAAGTAGGAGACAGGAAGAGAGAGGCAGGGGGGGGCAACAGAAAGGAAGACACCCTGTGAGATTCATAGCAGCATACCGGGAGCGGTGGGGGGGGAGCATGGGGGGGAACAACGAGGGAGTGAAGGGACGGGACAAACAGGGCAACAACTACACATGCAAAAAAATTGAGACACCAAGTAAAGAGTGGGGGGGTTACAGTGTAAAAAGACATCCTGAACTGTCAGTAAATATACACGTGTTACACTCGAAAGGGTAAAAAAAGGGGGGGAGATCATGTAGGGGGGGCACAATGATATAAGGAAATATAGGCGGGGGAAGGCCAGAGGGAGGAAGCCTGCAGCTCAAGTTGTTTAAAAGAAGCGACAGGTGAAATGGGTACGGGCAAACGGAATAGTATACCGAATCTTACGACGACCCCTATAAGAGGGAGTCACATCTCCTCGGAAAGGGGGGGGCTCATAGTGCGGTGCCCGGTCCCACTCCACCTCCAGCCCCCCCCCCCCCCCCCCCGTGGGTGCAAAAAAGCTACGAGCGGAAAACGGCGTAAAAAGAAAAAACTTCACTTAAGGTGGGGTATGCTGTTAACAGTGTGAGACTTGGAGGGGTTTATCCAGTAAGGACACAGATTGAGGGGACACACAACGTCGGTGAGAGTTATTTGGGACATCTTTACCAAGGCATCTGGAGACAATACTAAGAAAACGTTTAGTTTCAGGAGGCAGGGGGCCAACATCCCGGAAAATACACAACCACAGACGTATAGGCTGACAGGTAGGTGGTGACCGGTGAGTGTGGGAAGGGTGAAGGGGATGGAAATGGGTGGGAGGGGGGGTGATGGTGTTGCCCCGATGAGACCACAATTGTTGAGTGGATGTAGCTCCAGCTACATTCCATTGTAGCAATAAACAAACAGAACACCAGGATTTTGCTACTTCCCAAACAAATTCTGCGTCTCGTAGGGGGGTGAAGAAGCATGTGATTTTTATTGCAATACCAGCAAGAAGAATTGTTTTTTGACGACAAGGAACCTAAATAAACTTGTCACGGGGAAAAACATGAAATAGAAAAAAATTGAACCTATAACAGGTCGCATACATTTTGTAGTTTTGACAATATATCTAGGTAAAGACCACGTATTAACAGAACATACATACCTATCACAGATACCATATTCATATATAAACACTATAAATATACATGAACCAGGAGCTATCTACACCCTATAGGGACATATAATTAGACTTCGTGTTTTGTGGCATTACTTATAATTTTTTTTTTCTTGTTTTAATAAAATAGACCGACATTAAGTAATAGTCGCCCAACCACCCCCATTTCACTCTATTCTTCGTGGAGTACAGGGAAAATTCACCCTCATGTCCAGTCAGGTCCCCCAGACCCAGCGGGTGCCCCCAATCAAGTCGGGACAACAGGGTTCAATACAGGGGGTGGTGGGGAATGGGAGACAAAGAATCCGGGTGGGGGATGAAAGGGAACGGGGGAAGGGAAATATAACGGCGGGGGTTGGGGGTGGATAGACACGAAAATGGGGAGAGAAAAGGCGAGACGGATGAGCAGCGGGGGGGGGAGAGGGAAAGGGAGAGAGGAAAAGTGGAGATGGATTCGGCCGAGCATTTAGTACAGAGGAAGGGGAGACACTTAAGATAGGAGGGCGAAGGAGAACACCCTGGGTGTTTGCAGGAAGTAAACCGGGTGGAGGTGGGATCTACGACATGTGGAGGCAGCGTGCCTGGCTGCAGTGTTGTGGAAGAAGCTCTCCATTTTCCGGATTAAGGGGGCCGGTGGGGAGCACCTGGCCTGCTTTACCGGGGGGGACACACGTTGTGCCCGATAGCAAGGAGTACGATTTACCATGGGGGAAAGCTCCAGACGGGATGATGGGGAAAAGGAGCCACAAGAGGGGGGTACAGGGGGACGACGTGTTCGCGAAGGCATTACGAGGAGGCTGGTCCACTCAGTGATAATCTGGGGTGAGTGAGGGAGGACAAACAAAAGGAGAACGTGATAGGGGCAGAGGAGGTTGAGCGAAAAAGGGGGTAGGGCCGCAAAAGAAAGGAAAGGAGGTGTGAAAGAGAAGAGGGAAGGAGAGAAGCGGAATATCGTATGTGTAAACATTCCGCCTCTGTGTGTGTTTGGTAGGATGTTGTGTGGTGATAAGTTTGTTGGTGTGTGGTGTGGCGTATTATGTGTTGTGTTGTTGCGTGAAGCAACACGCGGCAAGAAGCGGAAAGTGTGGATGCCATAAGGTGCTGTGAAATGGTATGCGTGGTGTGTGGGGGGGGAGGAAATAGAGGGTTTGGAGATGGTGGTATGATCGAGGGTATAAAGGAAAAAGTATTAAACTAGAGGTGGAGAAGAAAGGATGACTCCTCTGGTGTAGGAATGAAAGGAATGTGGTGTTATATGTGTGTGTGTTTTTGAGGATCTGAGATCAGTATCATGGGGGGAAGAGGGGACCCCTTTTGGATAGTTTTACAAAAATTCATTATTGAGGACGAATTCCCACTCGTTGGTTGGGGGCAAACCAACACTGCTACTATTCCTACTTTTTCTATTTGCTCACTTGCTAAAATACTGCAGGCGTCAACCCTACTCCTAGGCTAAGGACGACTAAGCAGCATCATTCGCTTTGCAACAGCACCAAATCGCGCAGTTGAACAGCAGCAGCAATCATCAGCAGGTTGAACAGCAGCAACAATCAATGCAGTGACAAGCAAGCAGCAATGTAAATCAACAGTAGCAGTAACAGTGGTGGTGGGGTGGTGGTGGTGGCAAGCCAACATCAAGCAGTAACAGCAGCATATTAACATAGACAGTAGTCGCAGCAATGGGAGTGGCTCCATTTTCAAGATTTCAAAGGGTTGGACGTCACAGCACTGGATTGGTGCATGTATGGTTAGATCGCCTAAACCATCAGGCCCATGATCACTGGTGGGAAGGGGGGGGGAGGGGGGGTAGGACGAGCTACGCAGTTACCAAACGCAAGTGCAAGGCCTTAGCAGTGGTGCGTGATCCACTGGTGAATATCATTGTTGGTAGTCCGGCGCGACGCACTCACCTCCTAGCCTCCACATACATATGCTGGAGGTGGCTTGTATCATCCGGTGTCCCCAGGTCGGTTTTGCGCCAAGATCGGTGTAAAGCTTATTGCCCGCCTGGCGGTGGTAGACGAGAGGGTATTTAGGAGTCGGGGGTGACCGTCCCCGTCCAGCAGGGCTTGTACAGCGTTTGGAACCTGGAAAACGAGGTGGCGAGCTTCGTGTGGGGGTACTTGGGGCAACGAGGACGGTTGATGTAGCTGCAAATCATCCATGCGCCACAACAGTTTTATCATCCCATCTACACATTGCAGTCACCACTACTGACTGAAGAGTGTAGCAGCTTGAGAAAAAGAAATATATTAACGCGAGGGGGAAGGCGGAGGAGGAGTCGGTCGGGAATGTAGATAAGGAATATGATGAAAGGGAAACATGACTCATCTGGGGAGGCGGTTTTAAATCTCCTCAGTTGTTTCTGAATGTTTTAATGGTTTAAAATACAGAAACATGGAAGATATATTAAATTATAACCAGCCAAACTTTGGGTTCTGGTATGTATGGTGACATTTTGAGGTAGTTTGACAACGGCATTGTCCGTGAAAGCAAAATTTGACGTGTTAGCAACGCTGACTTCCCAGGAAACTCCGATCTTACGGAAGAAGGTTTCTGACCTGTCTTTTATTGTCAAGCTCTGCTTGAATGATTAACAGCTTAGACATTGGGCTGACTTGAATGTTCATAACATATCCCCCTATATCTGAAACCAGCAAATGCTGAACCCTTTAAGTAAGAGAGACCCATCCAAAAAAACAAAGGACAAACCCCCAAGAGCAGGAAACAGGGAGAAGGGAGAAAGAAGTATTGAAAAAGAGAGATTAAGGAGAACCAGTCCAGAGGAATGATACTCGAGGAGGAAACGGGTGGGGATAAAGGCAAAAGACCGTATTGCCTAGAATATAAAGTGACCTTGTTAGGAGATAAAAAGATAATAATGTAGGAGGGGGGGGGGTGGGACCACATGGAAGCTCCAATGGGGGGATTGTATTATAAGCTTGGGATGTACCTTCTAAGATAAGGAAGGGGTAATGGCTAGACGAGCAGGGATCGCAAAAAAGGGGGGAAAAAAAAAAAAAGGGACGGGAGGGGCGGAGGGAAAGTGAAAGAACAGCAACCGCGGCCAAGAAAGGGGGGGAGGAAGAAAAAGCCGTATGAGCGTTACAAACACCGCGGACGGGTCAAGAAAGGGGGGAGAAGCCACGAGATGGATAGTGATTAGCCCATGTGGGTAACTTGGATGTAGATTGATGGCGTTTTCTTCTTTTAATTTAAGACGTCTTGTTCCACAAACTTGGGGCTGTTAGACTAAAAAAAGGTTTTTGTGATGTTGGGG
>JADBJO010033310.1:7500-14736 GCA_016801955.1 Conus betulinus
ATTTTTTTTCTCTCTGATATCATAACATTCAGCAATATATTTAGCAAACAGACGAAGAATATTCCATCATCAGAAGATAATAGTTCAGTCAAAGCATATGGTCTTTCTGGCATCAAATTAAATAGTTTTGATTTTTTTTTCCCCTTTTATCTTCATATGCCTTACATTGAAATAAAAGGTGCTCTTCATCTTCCTTACTGTTATCTGGACACAACACACATACATCATCAACATTACCTTCGTTGCAGAACCATTTCTTATTTGCTTTAAAACCAAGGGTCCGACTTCCAAATCTGGCCTATATGCTTCTATGCCGTTTATTAGTAACAGAGAAAAAAAAAAAAAATTCCAGCTGGAGAATACTTTTAAAAGAAGAATAAAACCATGAATACTTGTCATTTTCTTCCATTTTTGAATGCCAATTCTGTTTGTAGCAGGCTATCAAGCGATCCTTAAATTCTGACGTAAATGCCCTTTCGTTTCCCTACCTCTTTGCTGAGCCACACAATACCAAACCCATTAATAGTTAACACATGTTTTACTTTACTAACCCACTTGCAATGTCCACTTTCCATTTGTAAATATAGTATATCATATGCTTGTCTACATAGCCTTGATGTTGGAACTTGTGTCATTTGTAAACCAATACTAAATAGATTTTGAAAACGTTTGAATAAATAAAGGATATCTTCCAGAATCACCATAAGCCATTGTGTTTGATGAATGCAGTGGAATGTTCATGAATCTCTTAATAGCCATAATATGTACCTTCTCCATTTCCAATTTTCTTCTAATCCCCAAACTTCTGCAGCATAAGTCAGCATAGGCGCTATTTGTGAGTCAAAAAACTTCGAGAACAAAGAAGGGTCAATGCTATTAAGTCTTTTCATGCATCTTAGAATTTCAACAACCCCCTTCTTTACCTTTTTCTGCCGATTTCACGTCACCCTGCATTTATACTTAAACGAGTTGTAAATAACATCCCCAAATATTTGTAACTATTGGTTACTTTTACTTCTACATCTCCATACCACCACTTTACATGCTGGGATAAATAACCACCCATACGAAAGACAATAATGTTTGTTTTCTCTAGATTAACACTTAATTGAAGTCTATCTGCTTCATTTTTTTAAAACATTTATTTGATTTTACAACCCACAACAGTACTAGAGAACAAGATTACATCATCTGAAAATAAAAGCATAAACAGTTTCAACAGCACCTGCAATCAACTGTATACCATGTTTGCCTTTATGTGACATTTCTAAAGCTATCTCATTTGTTTAAAAAAAAATGCAAACATTTGAGGACTCAATAGAGACAACCTTGCTTCACTCATCTCTAGGACAATTGAATAAGTCACTGTACAATCCTTTCTCTCACGAACACATGCTAAAACTGAATTATATACACCACGAAGAGCATAGTACAATTTTCCTTTAACCCTGTTTTTCTAAGAACTTGCCACAACACATTTCTATTAACAGAATCAAAAGCCTTTTTAAAATCAACAAAAGCAACATATAGTTTAGTATTTTTCTTTAGGCACTTTTGGACTAAAGCATATAATGTGAAAATATGATCAACTGTACTATACCCTGACCTGAACCCCGCCTGCTCTTCCCCAATTTTCCTCTCCTTTTCAGCCCATTGTGTCAATCTTCTATTCAAAACATGAGTATATACTTTACTAATTATACTTGTGAGAGCTACACCTCTATAATTGTCTGGTTATTTGGGTCTGTTTTTTATGATGGGTACAATAATGGACGTTGACCACGACAGGGGAAACAATCCCTGATTAAACAAATGGTTGAATAAAGAAACACAGAAATCAATCACATAGTCATTGGCATATTTTATCATTTCACTTATTATTCTATCTGGTCCCGGGCTTTTACCAGTTTTCAAATTTCTAATACTTGCTCTTACTTCATCTGTAGTTATAGGGTCATCAAACAAAAGCTCATCATTTTGTTCATCTTCTATTTCATCTACCGCTGGATCACTTTGACCATTACAAAGAGAGTTGAATACACTATGGAAATGGTCAAACCATTGCTGTGATGTTATTTCATTGTAAATGGTGGATTTTCCTGTAACTGATCGTATTGTACTCCAAAACAATTTGGGATCATTTATTGATTGTTTAAGCTTAATATTCTGTTTTCATCAATTTTTCTTTTCTTTTTCCTTTTCTTAAATCAGTATATTCTTTTCTTTCTTTTGTATATAAATTACTCTTTTCTTCTTTTGTCTCTTTTGATTTAGCCCTTCTAAATATTTGTAGTAATCTCTTTACTTCCTCTTCTTTTTCTCACATTCATCGTCAAACCAATCTTCATTTTTTTTTTTTTCTTCCCTCCTACTTTCCTTACCATACATGCCGCAGCTCCATATAAAGCATTACAAAACCATCCACACACTTATTTACATCAACTATCATTTGTTCATAGCTGTAACTAAACATTGTTTAAAATCATCAGAGTTCAATTCATTCTTAAACGTTTGTACATTTTCCTCTGTCCACACCACTCACTCGCTCCTCACTCACCTGTCAACTAACGGTACATCTGCTTTAACAGGACAATAATTCCATGTAAACTGAACTGGCAAATGCCAAGAAAAGAGAGTATCCCCCACCTTTAAAGCACAATATAAACATAGTTCACTAGATACTAGAAAATAATCAATTACACTACAACCCTGAGGAGCAACAAAGGCAAATTCACCATCAGCATCAGTGTCACTCGAACCATTCAGAATACACAAATCAAACAAAAAGCAAAGGTCCAACAAGGAACGACCAAACTGTGTTTACAATTTTATCTTTTGAACATCTTTCATAGAAACAATTTCATCATTATCGTTGTCATCATCATTTTGCACATTAAACACATAATTATACATTTCTTCCTCCTTTGTCTGCTCACAACCCGTTCTGGCGTTCATATCACCACACATAATATAATAAACATTACTATCAGAAAGAGACTGCAGCAGACTATCTTCAAGCATAAGTATACCATCTGTGAGATTAGTTTGTCTATATAGGGGCCCTCCTTCAGGGACAACATAGCACCCCACAAACACAACATCTTTATCTAAGCCAAACACACATTTATCAATTTGAATCACGACAACATTCTCAAAATCAATTTCAATTTTTTGTATAAAGTTTGCTAAGTCTTTTTTGACAAGAACAACAACTCCTCCAGAAACGCGTCCATGAACAGACAGTTTCGTAGCTCAAGCGCTAAATGCAACATAATTTTTAAAGTGAAAACTGAAATCAAATGCATGATCGATGAACGTTTCTGTTAAACAAAATTATATCATATTTGTTAACAAAATCAAGGAAAGAAATGTCACCGAGTTTATTTTTTCAAATTTTCAACATTGTAATTTAGGAAATTAAGTCTTGACGTTTGATGATCGGCCTTCTGTTATTTATTATTGCTGGTACTCGAGCGTGACGTACGTCCCCCTCTTTGTGAGCTAGCTTTGTTCAAGTTACTGAGAGAGAGAGAGAGAGAGAGAGAGAGAGAGAGAGAGAGAGAGAGAGAGAGAGAGAGGATGAGGGGTGGGGGAGTGGAGTGAATTAACATTTGGCAGATGATTTCCATAGGCTCTTGCTCTTTGTCACTGTGTGTGTTGCTTAAGTGTGCGAGGTTCGAAAGAGAACACGAGGTTCATCTCCACAAACACAGATGGGGCGAACTCTCAACTTACCTAAAACTTGACTGTTGGATTGGTCAAGAAGACTAACAATTTCAAGTTACAACTCTCGAGTTATAGTATGCCTGAACACGATTTGTTCTATGTTTTAATCTCTCAGAACTCTTGTGACCGCCCCCCCCCCCCCCCCCCCCCTCCCTCCCCCCCCTCCGCCTCCTCCCATTTTCTTTTCAGTCATCTGCTTATCTTTTCACTCCCCAAACCTTGTGTCCCGCAACTATTCTGGAACACAAAGTCGACACCGATTAAACCCCAAGCGCAATGTACTGTAGATGGTGGGACAGGTTAAAATAGATTCTGACCTTTGATTTCAAATACCGATGACCAAAATCACGTTAGTAATGGCCAGATAAAAGGTTAATCATTCAAGCAAATAAACAAACAAAAAAAAAACAAACACGCGCACGCGCGTACAGTCACACGCATTTACTCACACACACACACACACACACACACACACACACACACACACACACACACACACACACACACACAAATCCAAGATGGCGACTAGGCAGCAGCAGTAAATATGTCTTGGGAAAAAGTGACCAACCACACGACAGGGCTACAGAGCCAATACATTTCACGTGAATTGCATTCAATGAATATGACAAGTAGCCGTGGTGCAAAAATATTCAGTTATAGTTTTTATGCAGTTGGTGTTGGACGACAAACTAGATTTTCATCTCGTGAACCTGGCATCGAAGTCAATGACTGTTTACCCCAAAGCGGTGCAAAGTTTCTTAATACTTGCAATAAACCTCTTCTTCACCAATCTGATCACTAAATAAAGGATCGACATTGTCATCATCATCGTCATTGATGTTATCATTATCAGTTTAATCAGCAGGCGACCTCTCACCTTCATTGAAAACGCTGGAAAAGTGACCATGCCATTGTTGTATAGAAATTTCATGGTACACTACTTTCTTCCTGCTTACATTTCGTATCAAGGACCAACAAGTTTTAGAGTCGTTTCATTGATTCCTTAAAGTTTTTTCATTCTCAGTTCATTAAACTTGTTCGCTTTCCAAGTTCTGTGTATTCTTTTCTCTTTTGCACATAAATTTCTTTTTTCCGTTCTTTTTTTTTGTTTGTTTTTACACCTTTGAAATTATTTTTTAAGCATCGTTTTACTTTTCTTTTCTTTTTTTTTTCACATTCGTTATCGAACCAATCATTACTTTTCTTGTCACGTTTCCCAACAGTGCGGACCATGCATGCAGCCGCCCCATATAAAGCTTGAACAAACTTTTCAAGAGCACAGTTTACATCAGTATTTAACAAATTATACGCATCATTTAGACACTCTCGTAAAGTCAGCAGTGTGCAGTCCATCCAGGTACGACTGTACATGTTCAGCAGACCATATGCTTTTTCTCTTCACCCCGTGTCTAGAAACAGTTTCATTAGCTTCACTAAGCTCTCCCATTTCATTTCAACTGGTAAATGCCAGGAATGTAAGTTATCAGCAACATGTAAACAACAATTTTTCATCAAATCACTAGATATCAGAAAATAATCAATAACACTACTACCTTGAGAGGAAGTAAAAGTACATTCCCCTTCTTCATCACCTTCACAACATCCATTCAAAATTACAAGATCAAAGAAGACGCAAAAATCCAACCAAGAATTTCCAAAATTATTAATCACTGCATCTTTAGAATGGCGAGTGCTACCCAGTCTATCTATAAAATTCAAGTCAACAGGTAAGTAATTAACCATATCTTCCAACTCACACTGTCTGTCACCCGTCCTTGCATTCATATCACCACACACTAAAAAGTAAACATTTTTTTATCAGTGCACTGAAGCAAACGTTTTTTTTTTTTTCAAGAAGTAGAACCCCATCTTTGATATCCAAGTTGTGAATGATGGACTACCCTCAGGGAGGATATAAAAAGCACCTAAAATCAAATTCTAGTCTTGTGTTTGTTTGTCAATGTCCTTGGCGGTAACTAAACCCCTCTCTTTCTGATTAAAAAAAATCAAATCTTTATCCAAATTAAACAGACTCCTGTCTATTCTTAATCAAATCATATTATCAGATGTCAACTTTATCTCTTTTATCTTATTCTCAAAAGTCTTTTTCACCAATAACAGCACTCCCCCAGAGCATCTCCAAAATGAGATAATTTCCTCGCTGGGTGCATGAAATTGTATAAAAATCAGTGAATATATCAGTGAAAACAAAAGTAGAATCAGTGAAAGTCTCTGTAAGACAAATAAAAGCAAACAATGAAACGCAATTAACGAAAGAATGCCTTTCAGTTTTGAACACAGGTTTCCACATTGTAATTCAAAAATGTAAACTGCCGTGGGTGACCATGCTATCCTATTGTTTTCTGGTTTCGCAAACTTCTCTCTTTGCTACCACCTTCTTTGCCCCGTTCACCCCCCCCCCCCCCCCCCACCCCACACACACACACACACACACACACACACACACACACACACAAAACACAACACACACACACACACACACACACACACAGAGCGGTTTGTCTCTTGTTTTGATTCAGAAAACATTCAGTTCAGTGTGTCTGGCCGAGGTTAAGCTGTTCCCTGCATTTGGGGAAGCCCATGTAGCCAAGTCAAGGGAAGCCCTCTTGTCAGCGACTGTCCTGTGACCTTCCCCGCAGAGGAGCGGCGCTAATTGGAGGGAACAGCCACGCCCTCGCTACCTTGCCCACCCCGCCTGACACGCTCGTCAGACAGAGGAGTGTCAGTCCCACTGCCATCAGACTGCACACCTGATACGATGTGCTGGTCACTGTGAGGGGACACAGAGGCCCCACTCACACCCCCGTCAAAGCTGCCGCAGTTCATCACGCACTATGCGTGTTGCACGTGTAGCGTTCTGGGAAATCTGCACCCTCCATCGCGTCGCCTCGGTGAACGTCTGAAGTAGGCCCACCCGTCTCCGCCACGTCATTGGTCTGCTCGCTCCCCCATCCGGCCCAGTGAACCCCGTCTGCCAGCTGCCTAGGAATAACTTCTTGTTTATTTGCTGACGTCACTCTGTTCCACACCAGTCTGTGTCTGACCACATCCGAGTACGATCGACTGTCACTTTGTTTTGGTGCTACCACCATTTTTCCCTTTGAAAAAAAAAAAAAAAAAAAAAAAATGCTCTTTTTCCCTCTTGTATACACCCAGTGTAGTAGCCAAAGTGGCATTCATAGACAGTTTCTCACTTTTTCATCATGAAGTGAGGAGGGGGGTTTGGAGAGAGCGGCGTCGTGCCTTTGTGTCACGGGGTAGAGAGAGGGGGGGGGGGGGTGTGTGCGAGGGACTATTGTTAAAATGCAGTGTAAATTTTACTGTGTCGTAGGTATAAACCGGTGTGGGCTTGAAGGAGGGTGGAGAGGGGAAGGGAGATGGGCTGATAAGAATGACGTGAACCACGGCATGACGTAATTATCTCCTGTAACAGATAGGGTGAGACAGCCAGCTCACACTGTTCTAAATCTAAGGGAGAGAAGGGGGGGG
>JADBJO010033311.1:0-14736 GCA_016801955.1 Conus betulinus
CACAGTGATTGGTAAGGCTTTAGTCTCTAATGTTGAAAGCTTAAAACATTAATATCGCTAGACTTTGATGGCGCACTTGCTCATCTGACCAAAGCAAACCCATTCAGTGACAAAAAAAAAACAAAACATCTTGGACATTTCGGTTGGATTTTTTTTTTTCAAATGTGAGAAGGAAAAAAATCATCATCGATTAATGTTTTAGCCCAGTGTTATTTTTCTCTTCTTAATGTAATTGTAATTTATCTGTACAATAATTATAATATAGTTATGTGTAAGTATTGCTGACGTAAGCTGAAAGATTGTGACACTCATTAATGACCTGTGGTCTCCCCCCACCCTCTCCTGTTTCAATCTAGGCATGTTCCTGAATGATGCAGTTGTTGCTGCCTCTCCAGAAGGAGCACCGGCTTCCCTGACCTCAACTCCAAAGAAAAACATTGTATCCACAGATGTGCTTGGGTACAATGGCTTTCATGTCCATCACAATCTTGTCCAGGAATGATGATAAAATGAACAGAATTTAAAAGACGAACATTTCTCTAAATTAAAGACTGACTCTGATGATTCATTTCAACGTTCTCATTCTATTCAAACAAACCAAAAGACAAGAGTCAAATGAATGTTAAAGACCCTAATCCTTCCAATCAGTGATTCAAACGTTTGGCAGATAAATCAATCAAAAACGATTACAGGCATTCAATCCTCCAATATTTACCCTCTTTTCATATATTACCAAGTTGTCCATTGGGTAGCATTAGTCAGAACTGCAAATACGACCAAACACTGATACTGTGCATGTTGACCAAAATAATCGTCCGGCTGGCTCAATTCGAACTCACATCTGGCTGTAACTTCATCGCCTTCTTTCAGTCAATTGTCCCATCAATGTTGGGCGTCAGCTGGAGCACACCATTGAAGACAGCTTCGTGCCATCCGACACAGAAATCTCTGTTCAGAACTCACAACCATGACCGTGGACATGACAGACACCCACAGCATTTTTGTCACACAGAGTGGCGCTCTGCTTCCAGGCGCTGTGCAGTGACAGTACTCATGCTGGTGACACGGCTGTTCAGAGCAAGTTACTTAGTTTTGAGTAGCAGGGGAGTTTACAGCTGCAGAGGCCAAGCCGTGAATGCAGGTCAGGGAAAGGGGTGTTTCTGCAGGCCGCTCCCCACCAGCCAGCTAACAGCACTGTACTCAGCCAACTGAATGTCATCTGTGCATAGCTGGTCTGGCAGCAATGTGTTCGGCATGGTTGAGCGGCCATTACAAATGGGCTATAGGTTTGATAATAGTTATTATCATGAAAAATGTAATATGTCTTGCGCTCTTGAGGTGACTGAATTGGCGAATTCCCAACAATTTTTTTAATACCAAACTCGACTAGGTTTATTTTTCTGTAGATAACGTAGATGCGGCATGAAAGCTTGTACGCAAGTGGTCAGGCATTATCAGAACAATGACAACATACACAAAATTGTGCAAAAAATGACGCCATCACTTTCTGGGAATTTAATTTTCCATAGTTAACTAGTACACAAGTTTGATACATGCCCTCTGCTCAGACTACAGCAAAAAATGTTGGATCAGAAATGTATAAAGCCTTGTTTGTTTGCCCTTTTACTGTCTCATGCAGGATGGAAAAAATAAAGCTGTGGTGAGGGATGGCACGTCTGGCAGTGAAGCTCATCCATGGACCACACGTCCTGTAGCTCATGACTCCTTAATGGTACTGGGTATCTCTGCTGAGGTTCCCCACAGTCACCAGCACCATCCACTTCTCACCACAGACCACAGGGACAGAGATGAAAGCAGGAACTCTGGTACCTGGATGATTTTTCGTCCATGCGCCACTTTCCTCCCATCTGCCGCCCCCTCCACCCCCACCCCCACCTCCTTAACCTCACTAAATCATCACCCGTATTTTCTGACAGGATTCGTGGATCATAGGAAATTCAGAACCATGATCCTACATGTTTCCAAGTCCATGGCAGATGGTAATTGAGACGTCTGCCCTCGCTTCATGTGATCCAGTCTTGTGAAAACAGGAACCTTATGCCCTGCCCTTACCTGCCTCCCCTTTGGTTCCTGTACTTTCTTTACCCATAATTCCCATTCAACCCTCAGTTGTGGTCACATGATTTTCTATCCTTCATATTCCAGAATCATACACTAGCACCGCTTCTTTCCTGCAAATCCCTGTATAAGTGACTTTCTCCCAAGACCAGTCCAGTGGTCAGCAGCACGTAATGTTCCGTCCAACATACAGAGGTTGACGTAGACAGACAGGCCCCTTGATGAAGGGTGTGTGCATTTTAGACAACTAATCCCCATTACAACAAATATAACCAGACAAACAAAAGAGTATCATGATGTTGTGTACTCTCTCATCTGAAAGGCCTAGTATGAATATATTGAAGTTTTAATGACATTATTACATGCCATGACATCAAAAGGTTTCATTTGAAACCAATAGGGCTTCTGTAGAGTGTGTTGCTGCTATTACTTCTGAGATTACACAAAACAAGACAACATGAAACAAAGCGCATTTCGTCTTTTTCGGTTTCTTTTTTCACAAAGTGGACTTAGCAATTGGGAGTACGTATAATTAGCTTCAGAGAGAGAGAAGAGAGAAAGACGAGAGAGAGAGAGAGAGAGAGAGAGAGAGAGAGAGAGAGAGAGAGAGAGAGAGAGAGACAGACAGACAGACAGAGAGAGACAGACAGAGTGTGCTCCATACAAGCGTACTCAAACTTGTTAGTCCTAAGGATACGTAATGAATGTGTGTGTGCAGTAAACCTGTACCTAGCATGACCTGATGGTCTGCTCCATGTAATCCGAAATTTCAGCTCTCTCTCTCTCTCTCTCTCTCTCTCTCTCTCTCTCTCTCTCTCTCTCTCTCTCTCTGAGATCTTGGGTCACGTGGTTTGACGCAAAGAGACAGGGCGGCATTTATTTCAGCTGCGGCAATTGTTTTTAATTTTCCTATGATAATGCCAGTTACTGGATTTCCAGCGACTGCGGAGGCGGCCCTGAACGCCCTGCTGACTGAAAACTATGTGTCAAGTTGGAACATTACAGGAGAAGGCAACAACACAGTGGTCGTTCTACGACTGAAGCCAGTCAGCCCAGTGTCAACAACAATGATGGATCCTGTCTGAAACAGAGAACGCGCAAGTTCATATCATAGGAAGAAGCCCCACAGGCAGGTGCGACGGGATCAAGAGAGAGTGAAAACAGAATAGACGACCTGAACAGGTTGGTTCTGGTCTTAGTACCACGACTAATGCTGATGAACTGGCCATGCTAATACCGAATCAGACGAACACAGTACGCAGCACAGTACAGAAGAACACATCAAGCCAATTCGTGATGATTGTGGCACGTCGCATGCTCAGGATGCGCTTCTGTCTTTGCATTCCGTTCTGTCGGAGTGTAACATCAGCGATCTAGAAATCCACCCGTCAGACATCGACGTAAGTCCAACAAGCGATCGACAAAATAGTTGCCGGTTTTGACACGGGAGTGGTTAAGAATTATGTCGCTACTCTGACAGATCGACAGGTGCAGAGACGATTGCGAGATTTTCACAGAAACAAAGCATTTAGGAAGGTCCGTGATTCATCAAAGGATGATGTGGGCGTGTGCTGTGTAAATCAGATGATGTTATTCTGGAGTATTCCTGCGATCCGTGCTCAGAGGACGATTGTTTATTTTGGTATGTTAAGCAAGAAAAAGACACATGTCATCGGAGGAATGAGTTAAACTGGCCAGCCTTCGGAAAGGACGACGCATCAGCAACACGAAGCATGCAGAGACGTAAGCACGTGCTCTACGGCGGCTGCACGCTCTCCACGGATTTATCCAGTTTTACCTGGGGTGACCATCATCTACAGAACTGACAGTTAAATGCATACCAGTGACATTTCTCGTTCGCGATTTTGTCATGTAAAGTGAAAGAAAAAGACATTGCTGTGGTTGCCATGTCAATGAAAATCGAAATCGAGTCGGGTATTGTCTTTGTACATCGCGCCAATTTGCTAAATGGGCTTCACAACTTAATAGCATTAAACTTCATTCATTCATTCATTCTCTCTCTGAGAAGTGTGTGTCAATTCGATAAGCTGAAACGTAATTATAGTAGGCCTAACACACATGTTTTTCATCCCTCTGAAATATCCACTAGCAAACAACTAAACGTGTTTAAATCTCGGTAAATGTTCTGTCAAATTCCAACTGAATAACGGTGCATACGTCGTGTTGTCGTTTCGATCGACTTCGTTTGCATTTGTTTTCTGGCGAACGTTGTGAACTCCAAAAAGCTTGAAGTGCTATATGTCCGTTAGGAATGGACACAGGAAAAAGCACCTCAGACAAAAGTCAGATTCATTGATGTCTGTTTACGTTTTTACGTTAACTGTACATTTCCTTCTGAACCAGAACTCCAAGAGACCAGCTGAAAACCGTGAGGGTCGATGGAACTGCTCAGTGGACTACTGGAGAAGCTTCAGGCCTCACCTGGCTTGTAATACGGTCACCCAGTGTTTAGACGGAAGAGATGAAGAAAACTGCAGCTACCCCAGATGCCAGGATGTGGGGTTCGAAGTTAAAGGTCGGTGCTACAGCCTGTGGTTTGCTAAAAATAGGAACAGTCGCACCAACTGGAGACAGGAATGTCTGCGAAAAGGGGCACAGATTGCCGTTCTCAAAACGACACAGGAATACAAAGATGTGACCGGATCTTGTGGAGACATCAACAATTCCCTATAGTCATTGGCTTGTTTTCCATTGTGGGTGGATATCCCAACATGTAAGGAATGTGTATTGGCCTGTGTGTGTTTGTGAGGTACAAAATTTCATTAAAACATTTACACAATCTGACATTCACGGAATCTTACACACACCACACACACACACACACACACACACAACACACACACACACACACACACACACACACACACACACAGAGAGAGAGAGAGAGAGAGAGAGAGAGAGAGAGAGATTTAAAAAAAACTGACATGAAATGTAAAAATCGTCAGAGATCGTGTTTTCGTTTCAAACTTTCTCTGGCCTGGGATTGAATACTCGGAAAACAAAAGCGTTGCAAATGAAAAAAAAGAGCACGACTCTCATTGAGAGCTGTGAACAGAATTAAATTTTTAACATATATTTTAATACAGAAAGGATAAAGAATACGTACGTGAGCTGATTTGAAAACAGAAATCGATGACAGAATAATTCAATTTAAAAAAATCGACGAAAAAGAAATCTCCGAATTAAACGTAAAATGATCATTATTCATTTTTTTTTCGATCAGTGAATTTCTTCATGTTAAACAATGCGTTGGTCTTTCAGATACAGACCTGCAGACAATAAATGCTGTTTATTTCTATTTAACAGGAAAACGTATGAAAAGGTTAAAAACAAAAAGAAATTGAATTTAAAAAGTAGTTGAAGGTGATCTGAACATAATTGCATGATTCAGTTTTTGGAGTTTCTTCATTTTTGTTTTTGGGCTTGTAGGACAAAAGATATGTAGGGCATTCATGTAACTGATATAGGGAGACATGTTTGACTATCATTTTGATCACAAAAGTTCAAAGTAAACAAAGTGGCGACTTTTAGTGACAACTTTTGATATACCCCTTTACTATCTTCACCCATAAAGAGTGGATTCAATGGATAGAGAGTAAATACCAGGAATATAGGATTGTGAATAAAAAAAACTTTAATACAAAGCCTCAGAACATAAAAAATGCTGTAAAAATGACATGGAACAAAAACAAAAGTACCAGCAATCCACTATGTATGTGAAAGAAAATGTGACATTTTAGATAAAGGAGAATGATCTGGGGCTAAAGAACTACCCAGAGAATAAGACTCACACTTTTTCATTGAAAGATATTGCACCCATGTTGAAAGCCTCGGCTAACTGTCTCTGGTCTTCTTCCGTTTCTGTCCTCAACTGTCAAAGCGCAGCTTAATCCGTGGTGTTACTTGGCGGAGAACTACTGCCAGCACTTCTGCAAAAATAGTAATAGAATAAAAACAAAGATAAAAAAAAAAAAAAAAAAAGACAAAAGCAGTGGTTTGATCTGGGAGATGAGGTATTTCTTCGTCTCCAGGCCAAGCACAATACGGCATTCCAGGAACCGTTTATGATGCTGGAGTGAGGGGGGCGTGCGTGGAGGAAAGAGGAAGAGGGGAGTATGTGACGTGTGAGTGCATGGGGAAGGTGGCGGGGAGGGGGCAGGAGGAAGCAAGGTAATGGCGTACTGCTCGTCACAGGAGAGTAATTTACCAGTTGGTGTCAAGGTCAGAGCGCTGTTTCTCTCTTCGCCAGGGGAAGCTGAAAAAAAAAGGGACAGAAGGCATGGCCAAGACAGGGACAGCAGAGGAGGAGGGAGGGAGATGGAGAAATGAGTGGTGGGAAGGGAGACATGAGCAATGCACCCTGTGATTGACAGAATAGCAAAACGGACACAACCCATCATAAGAAATCTGCTATTTCAGTACTTTGCTGGCAGCTGCACATTCTTTACAGATGGAACATCTTTGTGGCCAGCTGTATACTGCTGGAGTTTGTCGGATTTGTCTAGCTTAATACACGAACATGGAGACGTGCAGTTTTGGGAGGACAGGCTCTCAGTAGAATCGGCTCATGCAGAAATTAGTTGTGCATTAAGAGAACACGTTTTCTTGCATGAAAAACTCTCTGCTTTCGAGATCTTTGTGCTAACAGGCCTTTACTTGTTTTCGTTTGGGTTCATTCTTCTTTTGAAAATGAGCCTGACTGACATCGATTCCCATCAATGATTACATCTAAGTACTGAATTTCTTTATATAGATTTAGCTCTGACTGTGTAGAATGTGTAAGAAATCCTAATCTTTGAAGAGCGACGGAAATATTGATGACATTTATCATATTTTCGTGGCCTGTGAAACAAGAGAGCAAGCTTTAATTCAGAAAAGCCTCCTACATTGTGTCTTTTCACACACGAAGCTGAATGAATAGAGGATCCATCATTTTTATGAGCAGGCAAGAGGCCAAAACAAGACAATTAGACTGAGCTTCACATTTATCATGATGAAGTCTTTCATAATTCTGAGCTCATTTAACAATTTTCTGGATAAAGGTAAAGCATTGGTTGATGGCCGAAATATAAAATGATGGTGGGTAGTTTCAATGTTTAGTTTCATCAGATTAAGAATCATCCTGTGTGAGTCATCTATTTTCTTTTCACTTAGTGAGGACAGGTGAAATGACTTCTTCATTGTTTTCCCCATTCATAGGTTGATATATCCATTTTGATGTGCATTTTTTAATTTCGTTATCAATAAGAGTGCTGTCACATTCAGTTCCTCTTTATGATTGTTTTGGTTTTAAGACAACATGTTTTCGCATATGGGAAGGCTGATTTGCATTCTCTAATTTTCTTCGTGTATTGACGGTTGTTGCCTTTTATGCTTGCTTGGTTTAATGTTAAACTTTCCGTATAAGGCATGCTGATTCTTGCTCTTCACTGTTTGATTGTGACATCATTTGGGATATTTTCTTTATAAACTAAAAACTCACTGTAAGACTTCCTTTTAGGATATGGCGCGTAAGTCTGTCTGTTAGCTGAACTAATGATTATTCTTGCGTTTAACTGGTGTTATGGGCAGAAGTCTCGATACGATTCGCTGGAGTCGCTGTCTATCAGACTTTATCCATATCTTGGGATTTGTGTGTGGGGGGTGTGGTTGTGAGTGTAGTGTGTGTGTGTGTGTGTGTGTGTGTGTGTGTGTGTGTGCGCGCGCGCGTGCGTATGTGTGTGCGTACGCACACGCGAGCGCGCGCGCGTGTATGTAGAGGTAGTTTCTGATATTCTGACCACAACTAGATACGTTTACAATATGATGTCAAGCGAGACCTTTGCCAGCCGTCTTTAACTTGCTGATAACGCTGATCATGACCAGGTGTGACGCGTTTTGCAGGTATCGAACGTTACCAGTTTGGGCAGATGGAACAATAGCCTACGCTGTTCACTATTTCCAACAGACAGTTGGCTCCCGCATGTTCGGCGAGCTACAAGCTGAAACCCTAGACAAAAAGACACTTCAGGATCGGCACAACTCCCCGAACACGTGGCACAACATTGTCAGGTTGACTCATTATGCCAGAGAAAGAGTAACGTTTCTATGTGAGCACAGAAACCAGGCGTCAAATACACGATCCTCGTCCTCTGCAGTCGCAGTCACCTTTGCTGAACTGCGGACAAAGGGAGATAAATATGGGTTGACTGTCTGTCCTGCGAACCACACTGTTTCACACTTTCCACGCTTGTGACTCTCGGAGTCACTGCTGGGCAGTGCAACCCCAGCTCTTTGGCCAGAGCCCGGAGTTGTTGGATATCCCGTCAGCCCATACGTGTCCGGTGGGATTGAGCCCCCTTCCACCTTCCTACCACTGTCAGCGAGGGCAGAGAGTTCCCTACACTCTGGTGTGTGACCATCGTCAGGATTGTCAGGATAACAGTGATGAAGACTTCTGTGTCCATCAGCTCTGCCCTCCGGATTACGTCCAGTGTGGGAACGACCAACAGGTTAGCTGTTTTCTTTTTCTTCTTCCAGTTGGGAATTATCGTCAGTTATCGTCAATTATAATCAGGTCAGCTTTACAAGCATTCATCAGCAGCTCACCAGTTATACCGTCTAGCCCAGGAAGTTACATTTCTTAATTTTTCTTAGAGCAAAACATGACCTCCTCTTTTGAAATCGGACGACTTAAGTATTCATCCTGTCCTTCATTATGATCCAGTTGTAACCCGTTGTTAGGATCTACGTCTTTAGTTACAAGTGACTTAAAATGTTTCGATACTGATGCTGTTCACTGGTTGTCTTCTTTTTAATAAAATTCGATGCACATTTTTCAAAAATTCTTTCTGATTTTCTATAGATGCAATTAGTTCTGTCATCAATGCGTTGTTAAACTGCTCCCTTTCAATCCTTTGCAAGTGTTTGTACTCACGTCTTGCCCTACAATAGAAATCACGATCTTTGTCGTCATGCGACATTCATGAGGGCGGAATACATAAGGTCATGAAGAAAGTCATCTTCGTGAAATTGTCAAAATATTTATAAGTGATATGTTTGTGGCCAGCTTTAGGAATTTTGATTCCATTTCTTTTCCACGTAATGGATATTGGAAAGTGCTCGCTGCAGACATTCAAAGGCACACATTTCTCAATGATGTTATGTGGTCGATTAACGTTTTGCTCGTGGACGTTGCCCGGGTGGACATGTCTATAATTTGGGATAAGTTGTACGAAGTAGTCCTATCTGCCTATGATGTTTGACATTCAATAGATCAATGTTGAAATCACCTAAAAGTGTTATTTCTGTAGCATCAAGCGATGGTGCATCCATCGTGGCCGTAAACTTGTGTCCATCCAATGGCTGTAAACTTGTCAATCCAATCAGCAATGTAATGTAATTTAATATGCCCGTAGATTTGGACTCGGTGGGATCTCTGCGTACAATATTGTAGCTAGAGATTAAGACATGGGTATCTGGGACAATGTCTGAAAGTCTTGATTCAGTGAAGCCAAATATATGAAAGGGTTTGTCTTGATAGTACAGTATTGTGGGTACATCGTAGAACCTGCTTTGAATACGCTTTACACTGAGATGTCCAACATGTAGCCCGTCTTTCTGTGGCCACAGAAGACGATTGCAACATTTGTGCAACTAAAACATATAGCGAGGATGCACTTGAATACAAAACACAAATGTGCCCATATAATACACACACAACACGACAGTCTTCAATGCAAAAGGACAATGAATATGAAAAACAGGCAAAAGTTAAACTTACAAACAACTGTGAAACAGCACAAACAACAGAAATGTTCAACGCAGAAGGATAATGAACATGAAAAAAGGCAGAAGTTAAATTCACAAAGAGTTATGTAGCACAGAGAGAGAGAGAGAGAGAGAGAGAGAGAGAGAGAGAGAGAGAGAGAGAGAGAGAGGGGGGGGGGGGGGTTGAGCAAAGTATTTAGGACTGCAATCACAAGTTGATGGCTCTCACTCCCTAAGCTGTGATTTCCTAATGCTTGATCTGAATGACTACAATGACCGACATGTCCCTGACAAATGGATGAACAGTGCCAAACAGATGAACCGAAGTACCCAAACATCGTATTGTATCACTCAGTGCATGCACATGGAAAATAAAGATAAGTCTTCCATTTGAACATATCCAGCAAGTTACGCAGGTGCCATTATCATTTTACTGTAGATTGTGTGGGCAAAGATAAGTTCCGTCTGGTTGTTTTTTTCTGTGACTGATACGCAGTTGTCTGTAATTTTCAGCTTATCTGTTCTTCTATATAAAAAGTTAATTCTTTTTGTGTGATCATCAACAACTCCACACCATACTGAAAATGTACAGCCATTGATACAATGCAACAAGCTTAAAGAATAATTTCTAAGTATTGGCTTATTGTCACCAACACGATTCCACACTGAAAATGCGAAGCCATTGAGATAAAGGCAACAAGCTTCAAGAATAACTTCTTAGTATTAGCGTTAATGTAATGTCTACGTTTATTCGGTAAAAACACATTTTCCTAGCGAGTTATTTGAAAGCAGATCAATGTGTGGCTGCTGTTTTAAATTCATCTTCAGTGATGACGGCCAAACATGGTGTTCACGGATTTGCTTTCAAAGTGTGTGTGTGTGTGTGTGTGTGTGTGTGTGTGTGTGTGTGTGTGTGTGTGTGTGTTGTTGTTCTTCTTCATTTAACGTCTTTTCACTTAATGTGATATTAGACAAGGTGTGTGTGTGTGTGTGTGTGTGTGTGTGTGTGTGTGTGTGTGTGTGTGTGTGCATCAAAGTAAAAAAAAACAACTGTACAAATAAGATCATGAAACAGCAATTACAGGATTGAGCCAACTGGGCTTAACGTAAGAATTCGTACAAAATTTAAAAGAGACATGGTATCCTGGAATATGCACTTTGAAGCATCCTTTCTAAATTCTGACAAATCGGAATCAAAGTAGGGGCAAAAGTATAGAACGTGTGTGTTGTTGTACAATTATCAAGGGCGCCGCAAGCACATCGAATATTCTTGACATATTTTGTTCTGAATGCATTTATTTTCAACCGAAATAATAAGGAGAGAAGTTGTTTACTGTGTCTTGTATATAATCCTATGTTTGTATTACGGTTTACTGGATTTACTGAGGTAGCCCTTTTTAAAAGATTACTTGCTCGTTCGTTCGTGTGTGTGTGTGTGTGTGTGTGTGTGTGTGTGTGTGTGTGTGTGTGACTTTTTGTATGTGTATGTACTAAGGCATGTGCATTTGCACTTGCATGTGCTTATGTGTGTGTGTGTGTGTGTGTGTGAGTGTGAGTGTGTGTGTGTGTGTGTGTGTGTGTGTGTGTGTGTGTGTGTTGAGAGCGATGGTTATGGGAGTACAGTGTTACGCTATTGCCACGTGCTGCGATGGAAACAACGATTGTGTCAACAGGGATGATGAAATTGGCTGCATCACCGATGAAATGTGTGAAGGTAGATATCTATCCCCAAATCATCCACCTCCCCCCGCACCTCCAGCAGTTGTCGAGCTCATGAAAGGATGCCATACCATCTATCCTCTGAATCAGACAGGTGTCCAAGAGCCGCCCAGAGACTCATTACCAGTGTCCCAAGGGCTACTGTCTTCCAGTGTTCACCAGATGCAATGGAGTGTATGACTGCCCAGAGTGGGAGGATGAAGCAGGATGTGAGGACTACCAGTGCCCTGGCTATTACCACTGTCGCGGCTCTTCCAGCTGTCTGCACCCCTCCCATGTGTGTGATGGCTTCCACCATGTCCACAGTCTGATGATGAACTGCTGTGTGGTCAAAAGTGTCCCAGCGGGTGCACGTGCTATGGACTGGCTTTCACGTGTCCACGCTGGTTCTCTGCTGACCAGTACCCAGACCTGCGTTATCTGAAAGCTTGTGGCAGCGGGATGAAGATGGAGCAGTTGATGTTGAATGCTATGCTGGTCTTTCTGAACCTAGCCAGCTGCCAGGTGTTTGACATAGGGATCATCTCCTTTAGGAACATGGTCACACTGGGATCTCAGTGATAACCACATCATCTCTCTCTCACCAGTGTGTTTTTCAGGATATGTTAAATTTACGGACATTAGTTCTTTCGAACAATCCACTCTCAGGCTTTTTATATACAGACAGTTCCTTGCATAAAGAATCCCATGGTAATCCTGTCGTGATACTTGTACAAATCCAAGTTTTGCACATGGCTGCCATTTATCTTCAACAATAAACGACAGGTTGGGAAAACTGTTCCCTCATGTACAGACGCTGAATGTTTCTGGTTGTGGTACACAGCGTGTGGCAGACTCAAGCCTGCAGTTGATGACACAGCTACAGACCCTAGACATGACAGGCTGCCCAATGGAAGACATACAGGAGAATGTCTTCAAGGACCTCACACAACTGGAAAAGGTACATGGCGACAATTACAAGCTGTGCTGTAACGCTGCGTTGTTAGAAGGGTTCAATGTCAACAACTGTCATGCTCCTAAGGACGCCATCTCGTCGTGTAATGACTTGCTTCAGTCCAATGTCTACCGAGCAATGCTGGCCTTGTTCGCCTCTCTGTCCATGCTTGGCAATTTGGTCAGTGGTGTATTTCGCTCGATGACTATCAAACGAAAAGGATCCACAGGCTTCGGAGTCTTTGTGGTTCATCTGTGTGCCTCAGATTTTCTCATGGGGCTGTATCTCGCTGTGATAGGGGGTGGCTGATAGGTTTTACCATAACGTTTACGTGTGGAACGATGTGTCATGGAGGCATGGCCCTGTGTGCCAGTCTGCAGGGTTTATATCACTGCTCTCTTCTGAAGTCTCATCCTTCATCATCTGTCTCATTACTTTAGATCGCTTTCTGATCGTGCATTTTCCGCTGAAATTTCTCCACTTCAAGAGCACTCAGGCTCATCTGGCACTGCCGGTTGTTGTTGGTTGATTGGTATTCTGTTGGCGTTTGTGCCCTTCTTTCCAGCCACGGTCACTGGAACTTCTACAGTCAAACAGGCATCTGCATTCCTCTGCCAGTCACCACCAAACAATTCGCTGGTCAACGGTACGCCCTTCGCCATTTTGATCGTCCTCAACTTCATCCTCTTCCTCTTTATCGCCCTTGGGCAAGCCATCATTTTTTACTCCGTGCGAACCAATCAAATGTCAGCAACCCAGACGGGTCAGAGTTTCACAGGATGCTGACCTTGCGCGTCGACTGTTGACCATTGCTGTGTCAGACTTCCTGTGCTGGTTCCCCATTGGTCTCCTGGGCCTCCTGGCCTCTCAGGGGGTCTCTGTGTCTGGCGAGGTCAACGTTGCCATAGCAATCATTGTGCTGCCCTTAAACTCGGCCATCAACCCTTTTCTATATACCCTGAATGTCCTGATGGAGAAAAGGCGTCAGGCACGGGAAGACAGACTGTTTAAGCAGATTCAAACTCTGGACAGAACTGCAGAATGAACATGACATTGAGTTCTACCGTCAGAGTTATGTGACATTTACATAACAATGAAAGCAAGTTCAAGCAAAAAAGACATTCCTGGATGACATTTATTAGACAAAATACAGAAACTAAAACATGTGCAATGTGCGGAAAAATACAAACAATATTACTTAAGAAGACAAGCTTCTCCTGCTGAATTAGACCAGAAAATTTCTATGTGCTTCGGAAATATCTGAAATTGATTTATTTTCAACCACATTCTTCTCTGTCTTCAGACAGAAGATAAGCAGCATGAAATGAAGGAGAACACAAACCTGCCTATCTATCTATCTATCTATCTATCTATCTATCTATCTATCTATCTACATGCACCCACTTAAATTCTGTGTATTTTCTTTTACACTTTAATCTAGTCTTCTAAAGTTCCAGAGTTCTACAACTGAGCTCGATCCAAAACACAACAGATAGTTTAGATGGCATTTGTTATCAACAGCTTTGAAGTTTGCCTTCTTCTTGTAAGGAGCTGCTTTTTTCATCAAAGCAAACAGACTTTGGAAAGATGGCACTGTTCCGAAAGCCTTTAGGGTTCAAAAAGTGATATCCTTTTAGGGAAATGGTTACAACAAGACTTCGATAAGGAGCTAAGACCAATTTGTCTGACGTTTGAAGATGAACAACAATGTTCGTGGGGAGGATGAGGGAGTATAGAAAACTGTATGCTGTCATTTCATTCATGCCCATCAACCCCGGTGGAGCATAGGCCATCGACGACCCTTCGCCATTGCACTCTGTTCTGGGCTGTTCTTGTCATTCCAGTCCAGTTGTCCCCTGTTGTTTTTCAGCTCTGCCTCAGTGTCTTGCCTTCAGCTGTTGCGAGGTCGGCCTCTCTTCCTCTTTCCCTGTGGGTTCCAGGTCAGGGCTTGGCGTGTGGTGCTGGACGATGGCTTCCTGAGGGTATGTCCAATCCAGCCCTGCTTCCTTCACAGCATCTGCTTGGCCACTGGTTCCTGTCCTGCACGCTCCCACAGATCTTTGTTTCGGATCTTCTCCTGCCATCGGATTTTGTAGATGCGCCTGAGACAGGTGTTGAAGAATGTCTGAATCTTTTGTTGCATCGTCTGTGTTGTCCGCCATGTCTCTCATCTGTAGAGCAGAACTGATTTCACATTTGAGTTGAAGATGCAGAGTTTTGTTCTTATGCTAATT
>JADBJO010033312.1:0-2500 GCA_016801955.1 Conus betulinus
AAACTTTAATCTTTCCTATCAACCTTGACGCCTGATAGACACCACAACCTGTTGGCTGTTTTGCATACAATATTGGGTCGTTGCAGATGTGTCCTTACATCAAATTCTTGTACATAAGAGGAAAACGCGTTTCTATGTACATGGCAAACAACCATACTCAAAAACTGACTATGGGAATGAACTAAAAAAAATTTCTTTTGACTGTTTGAAGGATTTTATATATTCTCCCGGGGCGCAAAATGGACGGGGACATAATCCCAGTCTGCGATGCCCAGACTCCCGGACTGGTGGAAGGGGAGGGAAACAGGGAATTCATTCTTTTTTTGTCACACGTCGGTGGAGCTTGTTATTCGATGGCAGGCCCCTTCTTTCCGGTCGGACTTTTTGACAGGAGAGTGGCTCAAAGCAGACGACACTTTGACCGGATTGTATTTAAAAAAAAGATGGATTGTCCCGACCTCTCCATCTCATCCATCCGTACTTAAAAAAAAAAAATGAAAGTCTGAGGAACGTGTGTGTGTGTGTGTGTGTGTGTGTGTGTGTGTGTGTGTGTGTGTGTGTGTGTGTGTGTGTGTACAAGCTTGAGTTAATCTGACAATAAATTGGTTTCAGTCAGTCAGTCAGTGTGTGTGTGTGTATGTGTGTGTGTGTGTGTGTGTGTGTGTGTGTGTGTGTGTGTGTGTGTGTGTGTGAGTGTGTGTGTGTGTGTGTGTGTGTGGTGTGTGTGTGTGTGTGTGTGTGTGTGTGTGTAGTTGTGTGTATTACTTTCCGACTAGCTACACTTTTACCACTTCACTAAAAACTAAGACAGCGCTTTTTCGGACTGCGGTTTTGTTCACCGTTGTTTTGTTGTTGAATAGGTTCAATGCACGAAACAACTAAAGAAAAACCAATAAAGTCACATTCTATAGTGGGAAAGAAAGACTGGTGACGATAAGGTAAAATGAAATCAACGATCAAATAATTATGTGCGTGTTGGTGTGTGTGTGTGTGTGTGTGTGTGTGTGTGTGGGTGTGTGTGTGTGTGTGTGTGTGTGTGGGTGTGTGGAGAGAGAGAGAGAGATGAGAGGAGAGAGAGAGAGAGAGAGACAGAGACACGAGAGACAGAAAGAAGAGAGAGAGAGAGAAGAGAGATAGAGAGAGACAGAGAGGAGACAGAAAGAGACAGCAGCGAGAGAGGAGAGAGAGACAGAGACAAGAGAGAGAGATACAGAGAGGAGATAGAGAGCGAGAGAGAGAGAGAGACGAGAGGACAGAGAGAGAAAGAGAAGAGAAGAGAGAGACAGAAGAGAGACAGAGAGAGACAGAAAGAGACAGAGAGCGAGAGAGAGAGAGAGAGAAGACAGAGACAGAGACAGAGAGAGAGAGAGAGAGAGAGACCATAGACAGAGACAGAGAGAGAGAGAGAGAGAGCGAGCAAGGTGACGGAAGTCAGTTTCATTAAATCAGCTGGTAAATGTGTCAGTCAATTTGCCGAACATTTTCAAAGTGGGCTGTAATATGGTACGACACTGTGTCAATCTGACGAATCTGCTCTCCTCCCTCCCCCCCCCCCATCTTCTTGAAGCCATCCCTTCACCTGTCCTGTTATTTGTCTTCAGCGTCCCTCGACACTGTTTTTTAATCACATGGTGTCATAAAAGAAGACAAAAGAAGATGAGATGAAGAAGAACACTGAGAGGAAGAAGAAGAAGAAAACGAAGAAGACGAAGAAGAAGAAGAAGAAGAAGAATAAGAAGAAGAAGAAGAAGAACAACAACAACAACAACACCACAACAACAGCAACAACAACAAGAAGAAGATGAACAAGGAGGAGGATGAGAAGAAGGAGGAGGGAAGAGGAGGAGGAAGAGTGGGAATAGAAACAGGAGGGCACCGAAGAAGAGGAGGAGGAGGACGAGGAGGAGGAGAAGGGGGAGGAGGAGGAAGGTGATAAAGGACAAGGAGAAGAAGAAGAAGAAGAAGAATAAGAAGAAGAAAGAAGAAGAAGAGAAAAGAAAGGAGGAGGGAGGAGGAGAAGAAGAAGAACAACAACAACAACAACGACAACAACAACAGCAACAACAACAACAAGAAAAACAACAGCAAGAGCAACAACAACAACAACAACAAACACAAACAAGCAAACTTATTCTAAACAACGAAGATCGAAGGTCTATGTGACTCAGCAAACGTTAGCAATTTTACTTACCGCTCGCATCCGCTCTCACTACCACACCCTTGACACATTCCCGCTACCTCCCCCCCGCTCTCTCTCTCTCTCTCTCTCTCTCTCCTCTCTCTCTCTCTCTCTCTCTCTCTCCCCTCTCTCTCTCTCTCTCTCTCTCTCTCCACACCCACCACCGCTCGCTTCTCCGATCCCCTATCTCCACACCCACACTGACTATCTCCCCACTGACTTCAAAGAGAATCTGATACAGTAAGGGTGTGCAAAAGAATGCTATCTTCGTCGGTGGACCACTTAAGTAAATGCTTCTGGCCCTAAATATTTTCGCTAGGT
>JADBJO010033312.1:12500-14734 GCA_016801955.1 Conus betulinus
TTGTTGCTGCTGCTGCTGCTACTGCTGTTGTTGTTGCTGTTGCTGTAAAGGAGTTGTAATCGCGTGTTTCTAGTTTGTCTTTCTTTCGTCCTTTTTTCTGTGTGTATATCTATCCTTTTTTTTTTTTTTTTTTTTTTCTTCGCATCGTTTCTTCTTTTACTCTTCATCTATTTCGTTTCTTTGGGTTTTTTTTTTTTTTCTTTTTCTTTTCTTTTTTTTTTTTAAGCTAGTCTATCTTCTGTATTGTTCTCTATCTTATCATTTGTTAGTTTCATCTCCTCCTCCCGTTATTTGTATTCTTCTTTTTTTTGTTTCTTCCTCTTTGCATCTTTCTTACTTTTGCTTAAGTTCTTTCTTTAACTCTTTCGCTCCTTCCTGTTCTGCATACTTACGTTTTTCGTTCTACATTTTCTTACATGTTCAGGCTTTTCTTCTTTTCTTCCCTGTTAACCTTTACCACTAGTGTTCTTAGCTTTCCTTCCTTCTTTTCTTTCCTGTTTACCTTTACCACTAGTGTTTCTAGCTTTCCTTACCTTCTTTTCTTTCCTGTTAACCTTTACCACTAGTGTTTCTAGCTTTCCTTACCTTCTTTTCTTCCTGTTTACCTTTACCACTAGTGTTCTTAGCTTTCCTTACCTTCTTTTCTTTCCTGTTTACCTTTACCACTAGTGTTTCTAGCTTTCCTTCCTTCTTTTCTTTCCTGTTTACCTTTACCACTAGTGTTTCTAGCTTTCTTTACCTTCTTTTCTTTCCTGTTTACCTTTACCTCTAGTGTTTCTAGCTTCTTTCCTTCTTTTTCTCTCCTGTTTACCTTTACCTCTAGTGTTTCTAGCTTTCCCTTAGTTCCCGTTTCAGTCCCCTTTTTTAATCATTCATTCACTCATTTTTTAAATCATTTATTCTTACTTTCGATTTTGTTTCTCTTTGATTTTTTCTTTCTTTTGTTTATCCACTTTTCCACTCACACCGCCTTTCCCCCCCCCCCCCTCCCATCTCCCTCCCCCCCTCCCCTCCTTCACCCATACCAAGTGTGGTCAATGAAAAAAGATGACAGAATTCATAGTCTTGGAATAACTCTTTCTGGAATCGGCCTTTTGTTTTTTTTGCAAGTAACTTTAGGTAAATAAAGCACATTGTCACTGGCACGACAGTAATACAGAGCAGGATGTAAGCGTACTGCGCACAGTCGCAATGGCATGGCAAGTGGACAAACAAACAAACAAACAAAAACAAACACAAACGCAGGATGGATGTTGGGAAGGGGGGGGGGATGGAGGTAAAAGAGAGGGCTGTCGGAGTTGTGATGGAGTTGAAAGCTAACGAGCGGCTAGCTAATCCATTTAAAAAACGCTTCCGTTCCTTGTTGTTTTTTTCCCCCCGCTGTCGTGGTTTTTGTTATTGCTGCTAGAGTTGTGGTCGTGCTTTTTCCTATTGTTTCTCTCACTGTTCCTGTCTCCTATACATATGTTTTACTCTTTCCTCTCTCTCTCTTTTTTTTTTCATTCTTTCGTTTCTTCTTTTTCTCTCCGCCTCTTTTTGTTTGTTTTGTCCTTTCTCTCTTCTTTCCTTTTTGTGTGTTTTCTTTATGCATTCTTTCTCTCTTTCTTTGTCTTTGCCGCGCTTCCATCCCCCCGCCCCCCCCCCCCCTCATTCTTTTTACCTCTGCAGTGCTTTTTTTTTTTTCTTTTCTTGTACTCTTCTTCATTCCTTCTTTTGTTTTGTTCTTCTGAATTTATTTTTCTGTCGTTGTTATTTCAATGCTTTTTTTCTTTGTGTTCTCTCCTCTTACTTGCTTTCTCTGTAATATATCTTATTATATATATATATATATATATATATATATATATATATATATATATAGATATATAATATATATATATACACACACACATATATATGCTCTGTTTCCTGTTCTACTTTTCTTGGTTCTCTGTTATTGGAGTTTCCTTTATTACGGTGTTGTTCTATTTTTTTCGCTCATTCAGTCATTCATTTTGTTTTATTCCTTCCTCACCCCCCCCCCCCTTTATTTCCTTACTGTAATGCTTTCCTTCCCATGTGTACGCTTTCGTTCTGTAATACCGTCCTTCTTTTCATTTTTGTTCTTTAGCTCTACCCATATGAGGATTCCTTATATTTTCCTGGTTAGAGTTATCTTTTTTCCCTTTCTTTCAAGATTCGTTTATTCTTCATTGCTTCTTTCCACTTTTATTTCTCTTTCGGAGACGGCAAGG
>JADBJO010033314.1:0-14733 GCA_016801955.1 Conus betulinus
ATTACGCAGATTTACCACGACGTGAAAGAAAAAGATTAAATGTTGAAGCAGGGTTCTAAAAAAAAGTAACTAGGACAGGAATCTATATTTACACACACACACACACACAACACACACACACAACACACCACACACACACACACATATATACACACAGAGGCACATGGACATACAGGTATACACACACACATGTACACACACACAAACACGCACACACACACACACTCAACACACACACACACACACTCACACACACACATACACACACACACACACACACACAACACACACACACACACACACATACACACACACACACACGCACACGCCAGCCACTGGACCATTCCAGCATCCCTCACTTGAGGAAGTTGGAGCACTTCTCCTTGAAGGTCTCCCGCTGCTTGTCGCTGACGCAGTCCTCGTACACTGTGGACAACAGCACGGAGGCGTGCATGCGCGACATGTCGGTGACCTCCAGCGTCTTGAACTGCTTCTGTGTGCCAGCCACCGTCAGCAGGCCATCGATGGCTGACAGATTGAAAACAACACAAAACAGCTTGTAAAACAACACGAAACAGCTTGTAAAAACAACACAAAACAGATTGAAAAAACACACACAAAACAGATTGTAAAACAACACAAAACAGACTGAAAAAAAACAACACAAAAACAGACTGAAAAACAGTACAAAAAACACATTGAAAAAACAACACAATACAGATAAAAAAAACACACACACACACAACACAAAACAGACTGAAAAGCACCACATACAGACTAAAAAACAACACAAACAGATTGTAAAACACACAAAACAGACTGAAAAAAACAACACAAAACAGACTGAAAAACATACAAACACACTGAAAAACAACACAATACAGATAAAAACACACACACACACACAACACAAAACAGACTGAAAAGCACCACAATACAGACTAAAAAACACCACAAAACAGACTGAAAAACAACACAAAACAGATTGAAAAACAACACAAAAAGAACATACAACTCTTGTAGTGCACTGGTTAGCAAAACCTGTAATGGACTGGACATTTGTGGGTTCAAGTCCAGTCAGAAGCAAAATTTGATTGACTGCTGATTGCTACAACCCAGGGATGTCAGAGTTCCATGAAAAGACACACCCCAAGGTGCTGGTAGGACCCAGATTGCTCGACTGCTGAAGTAACAATCCGGAAGCAATCCTACACCTTACTTGGTCCCCTGTTGACTTCTCTGGCAGTGGAGGACAGTACTTCTCTGGGTCCTGCAGGGATCCTACCACCACGCAATGATTTCTTCTTTCTTCAGGGTTGTGCAGGGCACCACTGGCTCTAGTGCCAAGACTAGATCCACAAAGTCCCCCACCATTCACTCTGAGAGTGTGGCTAAAGTTTCTGAGGCTGGGGTAAGCGGTATGGGAGAGAGTCACTGGAGTTGGCAGCATGGAGTTAGCAGCCTGTGGCGAGTCATTGGAGCTGGCAGCATGAATGAAGTTAGCAGCCAGCAGTGAACCGTGTGGGGTAAGTGGCCTGGGGTAAGTGCTGTGGGTAAGTGCTGTGGGGTAAGTGGCTTGGGAAAAGTGCTGTGGGGCAAGTGGCCTGGGAAAGTGGTGTGGGTAAGTGCTGTGGGGTAAGTGGCCTGGGGTAAGTGCTGTGGGGTAAGTGGCTTGGGGTAAGTGCTGTGGGGTTAAGTGGCCTGGGGTAACTGCTGTGGGTAAGTGGCCTGGGGTAAGTGCTGTGGGGTAAGTGGCCTGGGGTAACTGCTGTGTGGTAAGTGCTGTGGGGGTAAGTGGCCTGGGGTAAGGGGCCTGGGGCAAGGGGCCTGGGGTAAGTGGCTGGGGTAAGTGGCCTGGGTAAGTGGCCTGGGGTAAGTGGCCTGGGGTAAGTGGCCTGGGGTAAGGGGCCTGGGGGTAAGGGGCCTGGGGCAAAGTGGCCTGGGGTAGTTGGTGTGGGTTAAGTGGCCTGGGGAAAGTGCTGTGGGGTAAGTGGCCTGGGGTAAATGCTGTGGGGTAAGTGGCCTGGGAAAGTGGTGTGGGGTAAGTGCTGTGGGGTAAGTGGCCTGGGGTAAGTGTTATGGGGTAAGTGGCCTGGGGGTAAGTGTGGGGTAAGTGGCCTGGGGTAAGTGGTGTGGGGTAAGTGGCCTGGGGTAAGTGTTGTGGGGTAAGTGGCCTGGGGTAAGTGCTGTGGGGTAAGTGGCCTGGGGTAATTGTTGTGGGGTAAGTGGCCTGGGGTAAGTAGCCTGAGGTAAGTGTTGTGGGGTAATTGGCCTGGGGTAAGTGCTGTGGGGTAAGTGGCCTGGGGTAAGTGTTGTTGGGGAAAGTGGCTTGGGGTAAGAGTTGTGGGGTAAGTGTTGTGGGGTAAGTGTTGTGGGGTAGGTGGCCCGGGATAAGTGGCCTGGGGTAAGTGGCCTGGGGTAAGTGCTGTGGGGTAAGTGGCCTGGGGTAAGTGGCCCGGGATAAGTGGCCTGGGGTAAGTGCTGTGGGGGTAAGTGGCCTGGGGGTAAGTGCTGTGGGGTAAGTGGCCTGGGGTAAGTGTTGTGGGGTAAGTGGCCTGGGGTAAGTGCCGTGGGGGTAAGTGGTCTGGGGTAAGTGCCGTGGGGTAAGTGTGTGTGGGGTAAGTGTTGTGGGGTAAGTGGCCTGGGTAAGTGTTGTGGGGTAAGTGGCCTGGGGAAAGTGGTGTGTGGTGAGTTCTGAAGGAGGAGCATCAAGAAAGTCAAGCCACTGAACGGGCACAAAAAAATCGGACTCCACGAAACAGACACTTTTTGGCGACACCTTTTACCTGAGAAAAAAAAAAGCAGCACAAAACCTGACAGCCAGAAGAGGTGGGGCAGGTGGATGCAGGGAATGTATCTGGCAGGACAGGTATGAAGGCTGACTGAGGCAAACAAAGCGTCCTGTAACTGACACTGCCACTATCACTTCAGCAGAGACACTGACGTCGGAGCAGGGGGAAGCAGTGGGAGGAGGTTGGGAGGGGGCAGGTGCATGCATGAGGTCAAGGACATGCGAAGAGACAGAACAACCAGGCCGGCACAGAAACCAGCAAAGAACACCAAGAGCACTACTCACCGTTGGAGTCCACAAAACTTCTGCGTCCAGCCCACCCCTTTCTTGTAGGTGACGTTCTTCATCACCAGCTCCATGGCCGAGTCTCGAGCCTCCGGCGTGACCTTGGAGCTGTCGAACATCTTCACCAGCAGCTGGAACACCCCGGTCCACAAACTGCTGCTGCTCTTCGCCTAGAACACACACAGGGACAAGAGGGTCACTGCACAGCTGTTGTACTACTACGATATTAAGTACAGCCACTTGTTTTTTGCCCCCAAGAAATGAAAAGTAGAAAGGGTAGGGGGAGGAGATGGGAAGAGCAAGGAGGAGGCTGGGTTAGAGTGGGTGGCGGAGGGGGAGATTTCACCAGTCACCTAGTGCCATGATTTTCCATCAGGGTGAAGCCGATCCTGACACAGCCTAGCTGCCTTAGGCTTCTTCACCTCTACTTTTTCGCTGGGCATTGCTGCATCAGGGCTGGGACAGGACAAGCCAGGATGTGACTGTGGACGGAAAGGCAGAACGAGCAGTGTAGGGGTACGCCACAGACTGACGCAGAACATGAGACTGAGACTAGAAAAGAAAGAAAAGAAAAGAAAAAAGACAAAGCTGGTACTGTGCAACAGCTATGCCTTTTCCCCAGAGTACAACAGCCTGAATCTTCCCATGACAAACCCTTAAGTACTCCTAACCCCTTCCTTACACACATGCACGTACACACGCATGAATGCACGCACACGCACGCACACACACACACACATGCACACACACACACACACACACACGCACGCACACACGCACACGCACACACACACACACACGCACGCACGCATGCACACACACATACACACACACACGCGCACACACACACACACACACACACACACACACACACACACACACACACAATCTGATCACAGTGAAAATGTGAATTATGCACTCACTCAAACTTCAGCTGAGGCCAGCGGGTCCGCTCTCCTTTCCTCTTCAGCTCCTCACACTTGTTGACGGAGGCCACGAACTCCTCCAAGCCCACGTGCCAGTTCAACAGCATCTGGACCAGGTGTGATGCCGCTGTCGTCACCTCGGAGCTGCCCTGACCCATCAAGGCCATGATGAAGGTCAGGTCTGCAGCGCTGGCCACTGCTGTAGACTGTGGGATGGGGGTGATCACAGAATTAGTGTCTGACCTCCACTTGTAAGTACAGAGTGTGAATGGGATCACCATAGAATTAGTGTCTGACCTCCATTTGTAAGTATAGAGTGTGGAATGGGATCACCTTAGAATTAGAGGTCTAAACTCCACTTGAAAGTATAGAGTGTGGAATAGGGTAACCACACAATTAGTATCTAAACAGGGAGTCCGGATGTGTGGTTGTGTCAGGAGTCAGAAATAAAAAACAGTACCAGAACAATGTGTACAAAAACTGTACATGGTGTGTGTGCAGGGAGTCAGAAGTAAAAACACTGTGTGGTATCACAGTACAACATGAACACTGTGTGGTTGTGAGCAGGGAGTCATATACAAAAAAATTACAGTACATGAACACTGTGTGGTTGTGAGCAGGGAGTCATATACAAAAACTGTATTACAGTACAACAAGAACACTGTGTGGTGTGTGCAGGGTGTCATATACAAAAACAGTATTACAGTACAACAAGAACACTGTGTGGTTGTGTGCAGGGTGTCATATACACAAAACTGTATACAGTACAACAAGAACACTGTGTGGTTGTGTGCAGGGTGTCATATACAAAAAAACAGTATTACAGTACAACAAGAACACTGTGTGGTTGTGTGCAGGGCGTCATATACAAAAACAGTATTACAGTACAACAAGAACACTGTGTGGTTGTGTGCAGGGCGTCATATACAAAAACAGTATTACAGTACAACAAGAACACTGTGTGGTTGTGTGCAGGGGTCATATACAAAAACGTCAGTACAACAAGAACACTGTGTGGTTGTGTGCAGGGCGTCATATACAAAAAAACAGTATTACAGTACAACAAGAACACTGTGGTGGTTGTGTGCAGGGCGTATATACAAAAACAGTATTACAGTACAACAAGAACACTGTGTGGTTGTGTGCAGGGCGTCATATACTAAAACAGTATTACTGTACAACAAGAACACTGTGTGGTTGTGTGCAGGGCATCATATACTAAAACAGTATTACAGTACAACAAGAACACACTGTGTGGTTGTGTGCTGGGACTGGGACAAAGAAGCTTGCACAGGATCGTCCTCTCTATCATCTTCATTTTCATCCACTGTCATCAAACTACTGAAACAACACCCCCCTCCCGCCCCCCCACTTTTTCCCTGTAGTTTGTTTTTCTGTGTTGTCAGATTCTCCATGCCCCTCTCACTGGGAATAATTTCATGATCCACACCGCTTCTCTCTCTCCCTTACACAGCTAAAACAAAGGCTGTCCCATCAAAGCCTCAGCACCAGAGATTCTCAGTGAAGAATCCCTATAGTCACAAGGCAACCCACCAACGGAGACACTGGTGTGTGAAGTCCTTTGGTTGATGTTCCGTGGTTTGATGACGTGTTTATGATCCAACAGACAAAAAACACTGCCTACAAAGCCTCCTGCGTATGATACCTGTTGATTAGTCATACAGCTAGTGCTAGTGAATGTCCCCTTTCGTAGGGCACCGCCTCATCCAAGTTTCTCTTTGCATCAACCAGGTCTGAGAGATACGGACACCTGCAGTGTTAGTCAGGAATTCTGCGTAGTGCTCAGAGTTCCTTCACAGAAACAGACGAAAATGGAGTGTGTGGTTCCAGGCGGTGGCACTCTGAAGACACTCTGCCCAGGAGCAGGCCGGGGATGAAAGGAGAAAGTGCTCTTTGTGGCGTTTGTTGTCTTCTTTCAGATGATGTCCACAGTCTGTCTCATTTTCTTCTTTTCTTGGGGGTGGGGGAGGGGGATAAGTCAAGCAAGGGCTGTATGGGGGTTGCATGGTGGTAAACACACTCAGATGAATTTCATCAAAGCAGTTTGACAAACGTGTATACACGCACACACACGCACGCACATACGCACACACACACACACACACACACACACACACACACACACACACACACACACACAGTCACTCACTCACTCACACTCACAACACACACACACACACACACACACTCACACACACACAAAACACACACGCATGCAAACACAAAAAAAAACCACACACACACACACCACACAGGTACACATATATCACACAGGCACTCTTACTTCATCCCTGCCCAAACCAACACATCCGAAATGTTCACACACTCACAGTTCACAAGACAAACACTGACCCGTTTCTGGCTGCTTTTCACAAGGCCTGCCAACACTCGGAAGGCTCCGGCAACCAGAACTGACGACTTTTCTTTCAACGTGGCCAACAGGCGGTCGATGCCGCCCTGGTGGCAGATCAGGTTGGAACCAGCTTCTTCTCGTGTCAGCACCAGCAGGTTGTTAAAAGCCTGCAGGAAAGGTAAGGCCCTCTTTCACCCTTTGTAACACCAGCCAGTCTACTGAATTATTGCCATGCTGCATGTTTGGCTAAGTGCAGAAACACATATCTTTTCTTCACTGCTCTCTCATCTCACTCATTTCTTTCTCTTGCATCAGGTTCTTGCTTATGTTCTTCGTTGTTGTTTTTTTTACCTACTCTCATCTACGTTTGTTTTCTCACCTGTGTATGCATGTGAGCGGAGAGCATGTGTACCGGAGAGGGGTGGTGCGCAGGTGCTTTTACCTATACTGACCTACCAAACTATCCACCTCTCAATAATACACCACCTGTGACAAACAAGACTGGAGTTGGCATGTTTGTTCTTTTCCATACCCTTCACAATCATGTCAGGATTTCAGCATCAACCACATCTCCTCTGGAATATGCCCCATCTCCATGCTCCTCCACATGGCCAGACTTCACAGATACACAGCCTGGCCATGCCTAGTGGTCATGTACCACCTGGTGTCTGTTCCACACTGGCCACACTTCACAGATACACAGCCTGGCCATGCCTAGTGGTCATGTACCACCTGTTGTCTGTTCAACACTGGCCACACTTCACAAATATACAGCCTGGGCCATGCTTTGTGTCATGTACCACCTGGTGTCTGTTCCACATTGACCACACTTCACAGATATACAGTCTGGCATGCCTTATGGCCATGTACCACCTGGTGTTCTGTTTCATACTGGCCACACTTCACAGATATATAGCCTGGCCATGCCTTATGGCCATGTACCACCTGGTGTCTGTTTCACACTGGCCACACTTCACAGATATACAGCCTGGCCATGCCTTGTGGTCATGTACCACCTGGTGTCTGTTCCACACTGGCCACACTTCACAGATATACAGCCTGACCAACCTTGTGTTATGTACCACCTGGTGTCTGTTCCACACTGGCCACACTTCACAGATATACAGCCTGGCCATGCCTTGTGGTCATGTACCACCTGGTGTCTGTTCAACACTGGCCACACTTCACAGATATACAGCCTGACCAACCTTGTGTTATGTACCACCTGGTGTCTGTTCAACACTGGCCACACTTCACAGATATACAGCCTGGCCATGCCTTGTGGTCATGTACCACCTGGTGTCTGTTCAACACTGGCCACACTTCACAGATATACAGCCTGGCCATGCCTTGTGGTCATGTACCACCTGATGTCTGTTCCACACTGGCCACACTTCACAGATATACAGCCTGGCCATGCCTTGTGGTCATGTACCACCTGGTGTCTGTTCCACACTGGCCACACTTCACAGATATACAGCCTGGCCATGCCTTGTGGTCATGTACCACCTGGTGTCTGTTCCACATTGGCCACACTTCACAGATATACAGCCTGGCCATGCCTTGTGGTCATGTACCACCTGGTGTCTGTTCCACACTGACAAGACTTCACAGATATACATCCTGACAAATCTTGTGTTATGTACCACCTGGAGTCTGTTCCACAGAATTATTTGTTATATGATTCCATGTGAGCTGGGGCCACAGTTGTGTGAAGTATCATATCATTGAGTGTGTGCACAACATACACATGTTCAAAAACAAATATTTCCTCACTTCCATGAGGTACAAGTATGAAACTGAGACAGACAGGCAGACAGAGAAAGAAAGAGAGAGACAGTGAGAGAGCGAGAGAGACAGAGAGAGAGAGAGAGAGAGAGAAAGAGAAGAGAGAGAGAGAGACAGAGAGATGTGAGTGGTGGCGGTGGGGTAGTGATGTTGCTACTTCTAGAAATCCACTTTTCAAAAACTGCATGCAAAAACTGTATGCAGAGACAAAAAATCTAAAACTGATATGGCTGAATCTAAAATCTAAAACTGAAAATATGAATCAAACCAGTTAATGAATACAACAACCACAACTGCATCGAACATACTAAAAAAAAAAAAAAAAAAACAACCAAAGTAAAACAAACAAACAAAAGAGCCTAAAATTTTAGTTACTATCAGTGGAAATGACAGATCCTAAAAGTATGATCTGGTTAACATGAAGTTTGGTGCCCCTATGTTTTTTTTCATTTATCCTAAAGGAAAAGTTCCCTCATCTCAGTATGGGCTGAATTGAACTGGGCTGTACCTAAGACCCTGAAGTACTGACCGGAATCATTATCTTACCTGTGTTCTCTTTTCCACAGGGACTGAGGTGTCAAACGCCAGGTTAAACATCTGGGACACCTTGGACGTCAGGCTGGTCTGCTTCTTGACCTGCGCAGTGCATCTTCTGTTTGAGTGAGTGGTGTGTGTGTGTGTGTGTGTGTGTGGGGGGGGGGTGTGTGTGTGTGCGTGTGCGTGTGTGTGTGTGTGTGTGTGTGTGTGTGTGTGTGTGTGTGTGTGTAACTCTGTGTGTGTGTGTGTGTGTGTGTGTGTGTGTGTGTGTGTGTGTGTGTGTGCGCGCGTGTGCATGTGTGTGAGAGTATAACTTTTGTGTGCGTGCATGCGTATGTGTGTATGTGTGTATGTGGGTATAATTGTGTGTGTGTGTGTGTGTGTGTGTGTGTGTGTGTGTGTGTGTGTGTGTGTGTGTGTGTGTGTGTACGTGTGTGCATGCATGCTTGTTTGCTACTTGCTTGCATGTATGTGTGGGGGGGGGTCACCTGAATATTGCTTGAGCAGAAAAGTGGGAGAAAGAGAGATAGAGTGTGAGACAAACAGACACAAAAGGGAAAAGAGACAGAAGGTGGGAAAGAAAAAGACAGAGAAAAGAGGTGAGGGTGGGGGGGGGTGCGAGAGAGTGAGAGACAAACAAACAGACAGAGACAGACAGACAAACTGGGTGAGAAAAAGACAAAGACAGAAAGGGGTAGAGAAAGAGAGAGAGACAGAGAGAAAGAGAGAGAGAGAGAGAGAGAGAGAGAGAGAGAAAGAGTGACAGACAGACAGAGAGGGAGACAGAGAGAGAGAGAAAGTGGGAGAGACAGAGAGAAAGAGAGAAAGAGAGAGAGAGAGAGAGAGAAAGAAAGAGCGACAGACAGACAGACAGGGAGACAGAGAGAGAGAAAGTGGGAGAGACAGAGACAGACAGATCTGGTGGGAGAGAGAGAGGAGAAGAAGCAGGACAGGGGCACACAGGGAGACAGCACAATTGCTCCACCATGTAGTGGAGGGACTGAAAGAACCAGCGGCCTCCCAGACTGGAACCGCCCACCTCCAGGGATTCTCTGGCTTCTCTCACCTTCTCCTGCATGATGGGGTTCAGCTTCTGGTAGATGGGTATGACTGCCGTGTTCTTGGGGTCCACCTTCATCAGCGTCATCACGTCCTTGTACGCCTCCTCCACCTTGCCCAAGGCCTCGTACGCCTGGCAGCGCCGAAACAGCGCCTTCGGGTCGTTCTCCACCAAGTTCAATGCTGAAAACATTCCATAGGCTTCATCCTGCTGCCCCTTTTAGTGGAGGAGAGAAAAAACAAAAACAAAAAAAAAAAAAAAAAACAAACAAACAAACAAAAAATTGCCATGACAATCAAGAAGTTAAACACTTATCAGGAAGAAAAAGATGGAAGTAATGAGAAAACTAGTAATTAGGCAACACAGGTATCAAATGACTGACCTGTTTAAATGGCTAGTTGAACCCTTTCAACCCTTCCCAGTTTTGAAGCCTGAGCTTCCTCTCCTGCCTAGCTGGTTTGGGCTGATCCGCTTGGTAGGAAATGGACATTACATTTACACTCTTGTTATCTTAAAAACTACTTGATTGACAGGCACATACACGCGTGAGCATGCACACACACACACACACACACACACACACACACACACACACACACACAGAGAGTACACACACACACACACACACACACACAGAGTTCTCGCCAAACAATTAAATAGCATGATATTACTATTTCATGTTATATCTGATGATTATAAGCTTTTAGATTTTTCATGCTTTGATAAACAAAAACATTGTTTATTAATACATGAACAGACCCGGTACTTCATTTCAGTCTAAACATCTGGAAAAAACTATTCTACCCAGATGTGAAAAAACTCCACTCTATTATTACAAAATTGTTTGGTAACACATTAAAAATTTCAAATTGCTTAATGTAATTTTGGACTAATGATGCTTCAACAAACGCAAACATGATTATACTTTTTACATAACTGTGTCTGAATGTAAATGGCATCTACCAGGGAGTACCTTTGTCCCTTGATGTCTTAACAGAATGCCCTGTGTGTGCCTCCACCCTATGTTAACACAGCACGGGGTTTCATGGGTGGGGGCACAGCTGCTCACAGCTTCTTAGTTCAACAGATGAGGACAGTACTTAGGTTCCACTGGCGCCTTTTGGGGTATCTTTTCTGTGCTTTGTAAGGCACTGACGGTAAGAATGGGTGGAATGGGGGTTGGAAAGTAGTTGAGAAGAGAGAGGGAAATAATGTCCTCAGGACCAACAGATAATATCTCACTCGTGCCTTACAACTTAATGAGCTCATTTCAAAGACAATACATAAAATAAACACCACAGCATAATCAACACCTAACATTGCTTATCTACACACACATAAAGACATTTTCTTGTAAAAGATCCATCATCAGTTAACATGATTGACAGTCATGGCGAAGTGGTTAGCATCGCAGACTCCCGGCTGAGAGATGTGGGTTCGATTCCCGCCCATTTATTTGTGGGATTTTTCTGCCCTGACCAGCTACTACCAAGTGTTGCGTTTGCAATGAGATCAACTGGGAAAACTGGGACCACACAACCAAGTGTTATCCACTTAATGGATGCGTCTCTGAGAGTGTTGCCAAAAATTCCCTGACTAACACTGCAGGTGTCTGTCTCTTAGGCCTGGTTGATGCCAGGATACACTATGAAAATCAGTGTAGAGTACAGTCCTGTCATGCAGTCTCAGTCCAGAGTGGATATCCGTAGCATCATCTTCATCATCCTCATTCTCATGAGTCAGCATTAAAAAAATGTTCCATATCAAATTCTGTGACCCTTCATGCCTAGGTCTCCAGGAGACCTCAGTTTTGATTGCCTCTCCATTCTATGGCCTTGGTTTGATTCCGTCAGGGTCACGGTACTGGCAAATTCATGGGGACTGTCGTTGGACAGATGTCGTGGCCCTCTCCACAGGGAGAGCTCACTCATGCCAGCTTTGCAGTTTAGCAATTATTGTCATCAGTAGGGGGCTTAGTAGGTGGTATTCCGCATTTGTTGAATCAGAACAGGCACCACTGAACACCACTAAAGTGACTCAGCAGCAGTGCAGTGTCTCCTCCTGTGGGTTGCCTCGTGACCACTCAACACTGATTGCTCCCTGTGGACTGCTGGTGGTGGGGCTGTGGTGAGTCCAGTGGGCTGTGGCTGTAGATGAGGAGTCGGAATCAGCAGCATGGGTGTACTGCGACTGAGGTGGCCCAGAGGATAGGATAGCAAAACAAACATGATGGATGTTGTTCTGGAGATGTCTACAAATGTTATGTGAACCAATACACTTTCATTTATAATTTGTTTTCCAGACAAGGCAGTACTTATTTTTCTCTTTCTTGCTTTCTTTCTGACTTCTGACAAGGTTGTTACATTTATATTCCGAGTAACTTTTGGCACCTGTGAGTACCATTCAATTCATATACCATGAACTCCACTTCTGCTGAGTGTCTGTAATTAACAGTGCTCAAAGCACAGATCACCAATATGAACATCAGTCTAGCAACCCACACTAGCATGTTTCAGTTCTGGGCATGAAAGTATGACCATAATGGCATCGTCTTGTATATCAGGAATACACCTGCGGACTGGTCTTGTAACCGAAAGCAGAGAAATAAAATCTTGCAGAGAAATCAGCATGTCTTATACACCAAAGCACCATGCTCATGAATGAAAATCTGAACTTCTTCACTCTGTAGAGCATCACTGGGCGCCACACTCCACAACAGTTTCATCAGGTTCCTCCAGCTGTATTGGTTGTGTGCAAATGCTCAAAAAGCAAAGGCTCGTGTATTATAGTGAACACTGCCAACTGCTACTTATTTGTCCCAAAATTACTGTACTCCTGAACAAAGCTCCAGAAAGTATGGTCGTCATCATATATCACATATTCTAACATTTCTCATGCCATAATATTACCTGTCTCTTCCACAAATACTGATTCAACTGACTCCCCAATGAACACAAGTCAGTTTACTTACATGCAGTACAATCCTCTATGGCAGCCAAGTTGTCATTGAGCTTCAGTCTGCAGGCGGCCCGGTTCTTGAAAATGACAGCCTTTTCAGCATCTTTCATGGAGCCAGCCTCCAAAGCCTGAGAGTAACACCTGGAGGCTTCTTTGTACTGGCCGTTCTTGAAGTAACCATTTCCTTCTTCCTTCAGACTCTGGGGATCGGCCATGGTGATGCTGGGAGTGCCAGAGATCAGGGATAGCTGCAGAGGAACCAACCCCAAACTGATTAAAAACGCAAAAAAGTAGCAAATAAAGAAGCACATGATAACAACAATGAACTTTCCCTCCACCGACCCCTTCCCTCAGTATAATGAAAGCAACACATAGAGAGGGAAAAACAAAGAAGGAAGAAAACAGATGGTTAAAAAATAAGGGAATACAAAATACTCAAGATGGAAAAAATTGTCACAACAATGCAGTATCCAAGTAGACAGAAACAACAAGTAGAAAGAAAGAAAGATGAAAAAAAGGAACAAAAATCAAGCAAAAAAAGGAATGGAGGAGAAAAAAGAAAAAAAGAAGACAGAACCATTTCTTTCTTTCTTTTTTTTTCTTTGGGGAAGGGGGGGAGGGAAGGGGTCTTCCAAAATCTTTCGTCTTTTTTTTCTTATTTCTTGGGGGGGGGGAGGGGGGGGGGGTAGATGGGGGGGGGGGGGAGCTGCAGTACCTCACTCCTCATTGTGGCTGACAACTGTGCAGAAGGATACGAGAACTAATTCAAAGTTACCCAAGGAATGCATGTGTATTCTCACACACACACACACAGATGGAAGGACACAAGCTGTAAAGAATATTTTCAATTCATCAACGCCAACATTTTTGCTCCAGTCATGACTTTTATTCAAGACTGGCACGCCTTTTAAACTTGAATAAAGTCAGACAAATACAAAGACGAACAATCTAATAGTGGGGGAAAAACAAGCGCAGGCCAACAACTAAATTGTCTTCATAGTAATGACTTGGCAAACTTTGAACTTTTAACTTAAGGGGGGACGGGGGGGGGGGGGGGGGGGGGCAGGAGGTTGAAGATGTAAAAACTGGGAACATGAAATTAAGAAAATATGAAAACTCTTCACTGGCTGCATAAGGGAACCATCGCAATCCCTTTTAAAGGCAGATATATTTTGTATTGCCTGCTCCGAGGCCTTTCGTCCGCTGGGTCGGAAACTCATCAGGGAGACACGGCTGGCTGTATCTGCGCTCCTGGCGTCAAATAGAGACACACCACAGTCCATAATACCGTGGTGTTCTCACCACCAAGGGTGCAAATAGATTGTTCGTCTTTGTATTTGTCTGACTTTATTCAAGTTTAAAAGGCTGTGCCAGTCTTGAATAAAAAAGTTACTCTGTGTTAGGTTCCTTATGGGAGCAAAGACTACCCCACTTGTTTACTGTTTATTGTTTACTGTTTTATACTATTTGCATAATATCTGTAGTTTTTCAGCAACTTTTTTTCCTCCCCACACTTTCGTTTGGTTTCCTTTACTACTCTTCGCTGGCTGCTTCGGGGGTGCTATTGGATTCTTTTTTGCACCCTTGGTGGTGAGAACACCACGGTATTATGGACTGTGGTGTGTCTCTATTTGACGCCAGGAGCGCAGATACAGCCAGCCGTGTCTCCCTGATGAGTTTCCGACCCAGCGGACGAAAGGCCTCGGAGCAGGCAATACAAATATATCTGCCTTTAAAAGGGGATTGCGATGGTTCCCTTATGCAGCCAGTGAAGAGTTTTCATATTTTCTTAATTTCATTTCCCAGTTTTTACATCTTCCTGCCTGCTGCCCCCCCCCCCCCCCCCCCCCCCCCCCCCCCCCCTCCTTAAGTTCAAAGTTTCTGCCAAGTCATTACTATGAAGACAATTTAGTTGTTGGCCTGCGCTTAACAATTACAGAATACCTGTGTATGACAAGAAACAAAGGATTGTTGCAGCCACCAAAGAACGAACAGCAAAATAACTGCTACTTTA